>CM038792.1:151802749-151894285 GCA_021764765.1 Vicia sativa
TTCTGGACGAGTTAGGAAGCACCTACCTAACCCAACCCGAGATGGTATTAAGGGTATGCCTAAGAGCCTCACTCGTGAACCTCCTTCACCGCTTCCTTTCTATTTGACGGAGACCTGTAGGCTCCTCTCTTGCTGGATCAAGGCCACCGCTTTGGTTGTCTTTATAAGATGAAAGCTTGTCTTTGATCAACCTCTATCTCCCCCCACAATTGCACACTGCCTCCATTGGTGCCCCGACACTTAATAGATAGGCACACCAGCCTCAGATCCTTACCCATCACGATGCTTGCCCTTAAAATTCGGGCAGCCATCGATGTCAGCGAATGAACACAAAGATTCGACACTATGTTAACATTCACAAGAAATACGTAAAGAATAACACACAAGTTGTTCACCCATTTTGCTTCAACAAACCTACATCCAAGGCTACCAAGCCAGAGGAAATCACTATTAGTAGAATTAATCGTGAATAAACCACCGCCATCTCTTCACTTAAAACCTACCCAATGCAACTTCAACCTAAGTCCTACTTAGATCCGAGTACCCACTCACCTCAATCACGCTTAAGTGATATAATTTATCGATTAATTGAACTGGTGAAGACACACTTCAATAAAATATTCTGATCTTGCTTCAAAGCTTCAATCAAGAGACAAACATTGTGTTTTTAAAGTTTTGAGGATAAACTACCTTACAAGAAATCCTAGTCCAATGCACTTATCAATTGAGCTGTCACTGGCTGAGAGAAACTAGAATTACACAACACAATCACATTAATCCTAATAAAGACATTAAACATGTCGCTATTCTTCAATATCTGCACGCAGCAGTTAGAAAGGGTTCTTTTCTTTATAGAAGCAATCCTTAAACTTCATTGGGTTTATAAGAGATAGCTGGGGTTCACTTAATTTAATCCTAAAAACATGGTCTTTTCAACAACCAATTTAGGTTTAATTAAGATTAACCTAGCAGCCCACGTGAGCATGCTCTAACAATGAAAAATATTTAGTGCCAACAAACTTCCCTTAAAAATCAGAACAAACAGACTGGTATCGAATGTTCACATCAATGTCATAACATCCGCATGACATCGCATCGCTTTTCTGCACTTCCAACACAAATTTTAGCTTCCAGCCTGAAATTTTTAACATCCTTAGTGTAGGATTTATCTTCAATCGAATGTCATAACATCTATCATGACATTATAAATTTAGTTTTACCAAAATTAATGCCAACTTAAAAACACTAACAAACCCCCTTTGGCACATTTTTGACTAAACTACTTAACACATCGAGTATCTATGCAACAGAAGACAATAAACTAGTTCTAAGCTTTCCAGCTTTCCTGTTTCAAGTAATCTGAACTTAGAGAAGATAAATTCCACCCATACAAAATCTCACAATTCTACAATCGCTCTATATATAAAATTTTAAAGTGCATACACCTTAAAGTCCTAAGTCCCATACTACATACAAGAGTTTTCTCCCTTAGCCATAAAGGCCAAAGGAAACAATACAAGTTCCCAAGTTCAAGCTTTTAAACAATCGCACTGTAAGAAAACAAACAATAGCAGAAGTATAAAGGGTATATATTGTCAAACAATGATTACAATCATCCAAATGAAGTAAAAAAATGCGTAACAAGAAGACAATTGATGAAACAAACAAATAAATTGAAGCAACACAAGAACTTAATCAGCCTTCTCATCAAGAGGCATCTCATTGTAAGATCATCAAGAACATCAAGATTACCGTGTTTGACTGACTTTGCAGTGTCCGGAGCTTTCCTTTCTTGGTCATTGGTGTTCTTTTGCATTTTGAGCAGCCAACAAATTTAGCTTTATACTTTCAGTTAAGTTCTAGTTCCGTTATTTTTCATCTTGAGAACCGTAAATACCACCCTTTGCTTCAAGAAATCAGGTAAGAATCGTGGTCCACATGAGTTGCCCGACGGATCATGATGTCATGACATCTTTGTGACATCCGGATCATCGCCAAACTAGGGCTAACAGCCTTGATTAAGGGGAACAAATTCCGTGAACAAAGTGATTTTGTTCTAGATTCTGTGACTATCCTAGCAATGGTTTTTTTACATACTGGTACCTTCCCTATTGCTTATCTCGTGGGGAAATGTAGATGAGGACGAGGCGTAAGTCTTACTGAAAGTCAATGAGCCTCGATCATTCTATGCATGCTAATTCCGAGAGTCGCTTGTTGAACGCAGGGGAGACCTTCAAGTTCAACATTCACGGTCTGTAGCTGATTGCTCCTAATCTCAAATGATGGTGAGATGAACAAATGTAGTCTGGGATGAAAAGGATGAAGAAGACATATCGAGATATATCGAGGAACTGACAGAGATTTGAAAGCATCTGGGTGGAGAGGAAATGATACTTTCAATAAGAGAGGTTATATATGGAGGTGTCTCTTGATATTTTGAAACTTTAAAATAAGAGGGAAATAAAGAAATGACCTATTCATATTTATTTAAAATACACGGTTTCTTCTCTCTTTGTAAGCACCTTTAATTGCTACAATTCCTCATATTGACAAATGCCCAGCTTTTCCTTAAATTTTCAAATTGACTAGCATCAAGAGCTTTAGTAAAATGTCACCAATTTAGCTCAAGACTACATGGTCCAGCTTTAATCAATTTCTCCTCCACAAGGTCTCATGAAGTGATGTCTTATGTCAATGTGCTTAGTCCCACTGTGTTGTATAGGATTCTTTGAAATATTAATAGCACTAGATTGTCACAAGACAATGTCATGACATCCCGTGTGACATTGACTGCATACAACATCTCGCCTATCCGCATTATTTGAGAACAACTGCTACCCATGTATTCAGCCTTCAAGTGGACAAGGACACAGCTTTGCTTCTTTGAACCAAGAAACCAGATTGTTTCCCAAGAAGCATCCTCCGTAGGTACTCTTTTCCATCATCAAGACTACCACCCCAACAAGATCACAATAACATACAAATGGGTTCACATCCATGGAATACGTAATACCATAACCAGTGTTCCACTTACACACTCTGTGGATTCTTTTTCACCGGTTAATGTGGACTCACTTTAGGTTCAATTTTGTATCTTGACATACCCCAACAAAGAATGTAATGTCGTCCGGTCGTTACAACAAGCCCCTATCATGCTTCTATACAAACTTTGATCTACCTTTTCACCATTTGAGTCCTTGGATAACTTCACATGGGAGCAGAGTCCTTTTCTTGATCTGCATTCTCCATTCCAACTTTTTGACAATATTCTTGCATATTTGCTCAGGAGGAATGTTGAAGTCTTCCATCTCTGGACTTCAGCACCAAGGAAGTAGGTCAACTCTCCCATAAGACTCATTTCAAACTCACCAGATGATTGGCAAATGTTTCACCATTGAAGTCTCGACATTCCACCAAATACTATGTCGCCCACATAAATTGAGCAACCATTATCTTTCCTCCTTCATTCTGACAAAGAGAGTTTTATCCAAGCCTCCTTTCTCGTAGCCTTTATCTGTAAGGAACTTGGTTAGCCTTTCATACCAGGTCCTAGGAGCTTGCTTTAGTCCATATAGGGCTTTCCTTAATTTGTAGACATGATCGTGGAAACTTGGATCCACAAACTTTAGTCGTTTCATATACTTCTTCATTTAAGTAGCCATTTAGAAGGCACTTTTCACATCCATCTAAATAGTTTGAATTTCGTAATGCAAGCAACCCCTCAAGAAGCTCGATTGATTCCGCCTAGCCACGTGCAAAAGTCTCATCAAAGTCAATCCTTCAACCTCGAGTGTAACCTCTCGAGCAACAAGTCTAGCTTTTATTTCGTGAAACCCTTCAGATCGACTTGTTCTTGTAGATCCATTTTGTGCCAATGATGTTTGTCCTTCCGTCTAGGAACTAATTCTATACTTCATGTTGCTTGAATTCAATTCATCTTGCATTGCTCCAATCCGTAATTCATCACTTAGAACTTCTTTGACATTTTTGGCTCTATTTTTGACACAAAGCAAGAGTTTGAGACAAGCTCGATCTTGTAACGACACCCTTGGTTGATCCCCAATGATGAGATCCTTGATGATCTTTCCGAATTCATGGAAGGATCTTTGTTAACTCCTCCGTTCTGATTTTGGAGGAGAAGGATCAGTACATCTTCCTTATCGTACTTCGAGGTGATGTCTCAAACCATGTCTCAACATCATATGGACATTGTTTTCCGATGATGATCATCAACAATGACATTAATAGACTCCATCATAACCGGGTTCCGGAGTTGAATAATTCCTATATGCTCGCCGTTAGTGGAGTATCCCGTAAAAATGCCTTCATCACTCTTTGGAATCCATTTTTCTGCTTTGATCACGATCCGCCGATATAGCATTTATCGCCAAATACATGGAAATATTTCACAGCTTGGTTTTTTCCTTCCATAGTTCATACAGTGGAGGAAGATCCCTCTTAGGGTGACCGCTGTGAACATAGCAAGTCGATTCATAGCTTCAATTAAAATGAATAGAAGTTTCTTAGTATGAATCATTGCTCCGCATTCCCCAGATAGTCCTATTTTTCTTTCCACCACCCCATTTTGTCGAGGTGTTATAGGAGAAGAAAACTCATGATTAATTCTCCTCGAGGAGCGTAATTCATCAAATTTGTCGCTCTCAAACTCCTTTCCATGATCACTTCATTCTGACAATACAACTTTCCTTCTCTTTCAAGTCTTTTGCATAGCTCCTTAAAGACATCAAACACACGATTTTTCCTGATGAAGTTTATCCGTAACTGGAGAAGTCATCCACAACAACATAGGCATATCTTCTTCCACCAAGGCTTTCAACCTGCATAGGCCCCATCAAATCCATATGTAGCAGCTCCAAGACTGAAGTGGTCGGATGTCTCATACATGTGTGACATTCGGGTTTGCTTTCCAACTTGACATTCACCACAAACTCTCCCTTAATATGGAGTTTGGTATCCTCCCGACACTCCATGTGATGATCTTTTCATCCCTCGAGATGTATGTCCAAGTTTTTGATGCCATAGTTTTACCTCCTTTTCATCCTTTCTCAGAGCACACATGTAGAGAGGTCGGTGTCTCGTATTCTCACATGTAAGAATGTCCTTTGATCCGACCTCTCATAACCACTTTTGTTTATCATTGATTACAAGACATTTCACCGTGAAGTTGACTAAATCCCATATCACATAGTCGACTTATGCTTATGAGGTTAGCAGTCAAGCCTTTACCCAACACTCCATTTAGATTGAACCCGTGAGTACCCAAGTTTCCAACACCTTTGATCTCCTTTAGCTCCATCTCCAAAATTGAAGCCGGTAGAGCGGAGGTTCACATTATTCGTTAAGGTTTTATACTACCATATGCTTGGAACACCCACCGCCAAAGTACCAATCTTCCTTATGCATAATTTCGAGAGTATGTACACATCATAGTTTCTTCTTCCACCGCTGAAGTGTGGTACTTTGATGTTCTTAGGCTTAACATAAGGAGTCTCGATTAGGTACCATGTAACCCATAGCAGTATGATTTTATGTGTCCAAACCTCCACAATGTGACATTCCATCTTGAAACTTCTTATTCATGTTTCTATGATCCCGCATGTTGCCCCAATGTGAGACATCCGGCTGACATGGCCTATTAGGTCCGGTCTTTCCCCGCACGAAATTTCAGACTACATGTCCCGAGCAGTGAACATTTCTGTCATTGTAGACATCCGCCTGTTGGTTTCCCATGCCCTTCTTTTCACACCACAAATGTTCTTTTCACATATCCTCACACTTATTTCTAGCATTTTTCAAGTCAGAATTTTTTCTCACTATCATCCCATTTGTCAACATCTTGGATGACTTAGTCATGTGATCAAGCTTGGAATTCAACACTAATCTCACCGTTAGATGACTTATAGTGATTGTATTTTTCTCGCCTTCCAAGCATTTCTTTTCCGCCTCCAACTTCAATCGCCTTTTTCTATTTTTCATTTGCCGACATACTTTCACTGATACACAGCTTGTAAGTATCAGATTCTAAAGGTCACTCTCATTTATTATTATCGGATTACTTTGAAGATGCAGCATGTTTGGTTGATTCTCTTAATCATTACTGATTCACCATCGCACCAAGTAACATTCATTCCCTTTGTTTCTTACAGAGCAGATTCAAATTAATATGTCCAAATCACATCCACATTGATCGCTTGCACTTCCTTTTCCGACTGATCTTTCACTGGAGTCATAAGATTCGCACGTCGATGGAACCTTGACATTCGACCTTGACTTGGATCAACCCTCCCGATCATTGTTGAACTGCTTCAAGTATGGCTATAGCTTCGTGATATCTTCTTCATCTTCCACCTTGCATCCTTCTTCGTCAGATACAAGCAGCTCTTGTTTTTCTTGTCAACAGCCATCGATTCCCATCTCAAAAGTCACAAGGGATCCGATAGTTCTTCAACCTTCAAGCCGGTGTCTGAGCCTCCTCTATGCAGTGACTTTCATGCAAAAATCTTTAGGTGATCCGGAATCTTTCTCACCGCCTTCTTTTCGATATCTTTTCACCAAGTGCTCCAAGGCATTGGCAATTTCAAATATTCATGTGAAATTCATGAATATTCTCATCTTCCTTCATTCTCAAATTCTCAAATTTGGTAGTGAGATCCAAGTCTTGACATCTTCACCTTGGATGTTCGAGTAGTTCTCGAGAGTGTCCCAAACATCCTTGGCCGCTCACATTGATGAACCAAATCAAGATATTCGCTCAATACCATTGAACAGAGCATTCAATGCTTTAGAGTTCCTGCTAGCTCTTCTTCCTCTTTGCTCCATTCCTCCTCAAGTTTCAAGACAAGAGTGCCATCTTCTCAAGCTTGGTGGATGTTTCCATCCTTTATCGCCAGCTCTCCAAGCTTTTAATGTCCACTGATCTTAAGAAGGCAACCATACGAGGTTTCCAAGAATCATAATTAGACCCATCCGAATAGGTGGTCTTCCTCCAAATCCTCCTTCTTTATCCATTACGCCGTAAACTATTATCACTAGATCTCACCTTAAATAACAAGGTGGTGCCTCGATGCCAATTGAAATTCTCGGCAGCAGACATTGATGTCACAGAATGTTATGACACAAGATCTGACACTATGTTAACAATTCACACAAGAATACAGTAAAGAAAGAATAACACAATAAGTTGTTCACCCAACCGTTCAAAACCTACATCTTACCAAGCCGTGGAGGAAATTCACTATTAGTAGAATTAATCTTGTGAATAAACCACCGCTTATCTCCTTCACTTAAACCTACCCAATGCAACTTCAACCTAAGTCCTACTTAGATCCGAGTACCCACCACTCCCCTCAATCACGAGGATATCAACCTATTGACTAATTGAATTGTGAAGACACACTTTAATAAAATATCTTGATCTTGCTTCAAAGCTTCAATCAAGAGACAAACACTGCGCTTTAAAGCTTTGAGTGATAACTACCCTTAAGAAATCCTAGTCAAATGCACTTATCAATTGATAGTTGCTTGGCTCACAAGAGAAACTAGAATTACACAATATCAATTATTACTAATCCTAATAGTACACAACAAGTCTGTTATCTCTTCAATACATTCAAAGGGAAAAGACAGGTAAGGGTTCTTTTCCTTTATAAATTCCCAAACTTCAGTTTTGGGCTTCCATAAAGATAGCTAGGTTCACTTAATTTAATCCTAAAAACATGGTCTTTTCAACAACCAATTTAGGTTTAATTAAGATTAACCTAGCAGCCACGTGCATGCTTTTAATAATGTAAAAACAATATTTAGTAGCTCAACAAACTTCCAAAATCTCAGAACAAACAGATTCTCGCAGAGAATGTCACATCGAATGTCATAACATCCATGACATCGCATCGCATAATTTCCAAGACAGCCTTTAGCTTCCGGGCCTGAAATGTCTTTTAACATCCTTAGTAGGATTTATCTTCAATCTCTAAATGTCATAACATCTATCATGACATTGCTAAACTTAGTTTTACCAAAATTAATGCCAACCTAAAACACTAACAAACTCTTCTTCCATGGCTTGACAAATAAATTCAAATGGTTCACATGTTTCGTGATATCTTCCTTACTAGCATTCAAAGGTGTAAAGGTTTCTTCGGCCTCAAGCCCTGGGATGGTCACGAGGTTGTCTCTCCGGGAGTTCTTAGGAAGACGGTTGGTCTCGGTCGTCTTCTCGCTCGACGCTTCTCTCGACCTTACCCTTTTCTTTGGTGTCTCAAGATCTTTTCCATGTTACTTTCTTCACCTTTACGTAGCACTCGCTGGTGATGATTTCATCCATGCTCCTACCGACTTTTAAGCCAATGACTCATTGAATCGCCGACTTGAGCTCCGTGGCAAACGCTGCCACGAAGATTTCCTTATTGGGACGGAAACCTCTATGGTTTCTTTGTTGAACTTGGCCATGTAATCCCTCAACGAATCTGGTACCGCTCGACGAAAGCAAAGTGTTAGCCATCTTCCAGTTGTCGATTGGCGAGAACCTGAATTATCTTCTTGTTGAAGTCTTGGCATGACCACAGAGATGGGTAGGCCCATGTACCATCGCAACGCAGATTCCCTGAAAGTGCCAGCCATTATCTTGCATTTCAAAGAATCACAGACCCCTATCAAAGCCATGATGTTGTTGATAGAAATAATGTGCTCCTGAGGGTCAGTCTTCCCGTCACATGTCGCTAGAACAGGAGGCTTAAAATTCTCGGGACATGATCATCCCGTATGGCTTCAGATGAGGTTGGATCTAATAGCTCTGCCTCCTTCTCCTCAACTTCATCCTGACTCCTTTGCTGGAGAGCCTGGACGCTATCTTGTAGGGTGTCATTGTGCTGACGTAGGTCATCAATCATAGCCAACAGCTGCACTGTGTCTCGTCGCTGTCCGAGGGTTTCGTTGACATCGCTTTTTAACTTAATGTTGTGGTCGGGATTAATCTCACCGAGGCCCCACGGTGGGCGCCAAATGTTCTTGCTAGAAAAACTATATGGTTGGACTTAGGATTTAGAAGTTCAAGCAAAGTATCTTGAACGCTAAGCTATTAATGTCTTGCTTATCCCACAGTTGGGAGCCCTATTTATAAAGGTTTGTGGACCTCAGGGATCATCATGTATCAGTTGTGACTTCTCATGCTATGTAACTGTATGCCTTTAAGGCAAGTAACGCCCACCGTCCCCATGATTACTCCTTCCATAACGTGGCCGTCAAGCCTTTAAGGCGGCAATTTCACCTTCTTCACGCAATTGTTTCAAAATTGGAAGAGCTTTACTTAAATGATGTGGGTATGCTTCTACGGATTGTGTACATGATGAATTTGACTTTTTTCATGATAGGCTTGAGAAGTTTTTTGGTTTTAGGTTTGTGACTTTTGTTTGAATTTTGTTGCTTAATAGTAGTACAAGATGGTGTCATTCATGTGCATTACAAAGACTCAAGTTTTTTGTTTCTTTTGTACTATTCGGTTGAATTGACTAGGTTTTTGAGGCTGTCGGTTGAATTGAATTGACGATTTAATCTGATCAAAATATAATTTCATATTGCCTCTAATTTTTCGATACTTTGGGAATTGTTGTGTTAAATTATTACACTGAGGAGGATACTTTGATGGCAGGATGATTTTACGGTATTGACGCATTTGATGACCATGGTAAAGGTTGCTTTCTTATTATTTATTGAACAATATAGGCAACATTCATGCTGCAATGATGCATCCGTAAGTGCAACACCCTCTTAAGCAGGCTACGATTAGAGCAAGCCAGCGCGATATATGACGGTGGGTTCCTAAATGTTGTTACTGCATAGAAAATGATGTACTACTAGTAAAATATAATAAGCTACTATGTGCTGCATGCATATCTATATATTTTGACAATCATGTTAAGATTACAACATTTTGTTAGCTTATTATATTGTAGAAGCATGACTAATTGACTTCAAACTGTAAGAGTTATAAATTTTTCAGATTCAGATTTCAGATACCAAGATAATTTCAGAGCTTAGGGTATGAGTACTTACAATAATTTACATGCTTTATTCTTTTGTTTAAGTATGCTTATACCACAAAGGAAATTAAGCTCATAGTCGTGTTTGTAACAAGTCAAATGAATTTGGCATACACACGATGCCATTGTGATTTTGTAAAATTCACCATGAAATAATACACGGTTCTTCTGTCATGTCACAGTTGTTATTTATTCACTTTAAACTTGTGCTCGCACACATAAAAAAGGATAACTTCGGAGAATTTTTCCTGCCACCCCATTTGTACTTGGCACTTTCCATTTTGTATGAAAAATCAATTTTGCCCAAGACTTCTTCATTATTGAAATTTCGGACATCCTGCATTTTTAAAAAATTTGGACGATATTGGAAATTTGAAAGTGCTACCGGATTTTTCACAATTACAAGTAAGATTCCTGTACTTTTGTTAAAATTTATGGTATTTTGTATCGGATTTTTTGAAAATTCCGGTATCACCTACCGTAGATTCCAAAATATCATGTATTTTTGTCCGGAAATTTACGGTATTTTTCATTGATGCTCGTACCGAAAATTTTGAAATTTCCGGTACGCCAAAAATATGGAAATTTTGAAATTTCTAGTATTTTCTATTTGTTTTCAAAAAACTCTTTTTTTTTCATGTTTCTTGACTTTGTTTGCAGTGAGGACTGGAGGCAGAGACAATTCTATTTCAGGCAGGACTACTGATCGAGAAGATGTTGTGGCTCGAGCAATATATGAGGCACAAGCCTCAAAGGCACAAAGTGATCGCCGTCGTCCGAACGGTTCTCACCTAAACGGATGGTCGAAAGGTGTCAGAACACCCTTCTAAAATACCTCGCGAATTATATAATTAATCAGAGTTTAACATAACGAAAGGGCGTCACAATTAAAAATTTAAAGTAATAAAACAATCCTAACAGTAGTCATGCATTTATCGAAGAACTTTATTAGACGATTCAACCAACAATTATGTTTTACACAGCGAAAATAACATAAAACTCGGAATAAACTCAATTCATAGTTATTCCAAAACATAAACTCAAAAGAAACAAGTTTAATCCTTAAAATTCCAAAACGATCGTTCCCCAGTGTTACAACTACCAGAGCATGACACTGACAAGCGGACTATCTAAATAGCACAACTCTATGAGCCATCCTCACCAAATCCTGAGCAGCTAATTACTTCAATCTGAAATCATCAAAGTAAGGGTAAGATTTCATCAACAATTAAAATGCATTATACGTTTCTTTAAAATAATAAAACAATCAATACATTATTCCACCCTCATTAGCATCATCAGAATACGATTCACAAATACAATTCACACAGATCATTATGCATATAACAACAATCAATGCAATTATAACACTGGAAACCATCCTAACATGTTATAATTACATATGCAATGCAGACTCAATGCATGCGGTACCAAACGTGAACTTAATTCACACACTGTTCCGCTTACACCATGGAAATAGAGCTAACAACGATTCGTCCATACACCACTGGGTCAAGAATCCAGCCTCACCACCACCATCCACTGGGTACGAGTATTGGCTCTGCAGGTCCAATTCCACACAATGGGAATTAACCATCACCGGAATGCATATGCATGCACATCAAAAGCATGCAACAATCCAAATACGGAATATGATCACACAACATTATTCCACACATAGCCGACAACAACAACAACACATGATAACAGCAAATCATGAACATATAACGTTAATTACAACACATGGAATTAACATACAGCAAGTATACGCAACGAATAATTCACGAATTACAACGAATTCTTGCTATGGAAGCCATATTAATCCTTCAAGGTTTCAATTACTGGTTTTGAAAATGTTTTTAATAGATAGTACTGCTCTAAGCTTTCCAACGATACCAACTATGCTTAAATCGTGAGTTACTACGCAAAGATATGACCAAAACCGCTTCCAAAAGTTCCATTTTGTTCCAAAGACAAGATGCATCGATGCATAAGCCTATGCATCAATACATAAACAACATGTGTCGACATACGCATCATGGCCAATGCATACAATTAAAATTTTGGCATTTTTTAGTTTTTGTTCAGTATGCATCGATGCATAACACGTATGTGTCGATGCATAACTTTAATTTTTGCCCTATGAGTCGATGCATGACTCTATGTATCGATGCAAGCTCTTCCCACGCCTTTGGTTTTCTAAATTTTTATCACTTGCATCGACCCATAGCCTCTGTGTCGACTCATACGCTATTTTTCTCCAAAACAAGTTTTTATCTTCACTGTTTGAATCCCAATCAACACCATTCATTACCAAACTTCATAATACACCGTAATGTAATTAATTCATGCTTTCACATCCAATTGACCACATAATTATGCTTTCTAATTAACCTACAATCATCCTACACAATTTTTATCATTATTATCAATTCTAATTGAATTATTACGTTGGATCATAACATTAGGGCACAACCTAGAATTCCTAATTCGAGATTCCTAACGGATCAAATCATTCTATTGATCATCAAAACCTATAAGGCATAATAATATGACCAAATCACCCCTTACCTCGCGACGAATCTTCGAACTTCCGACGCCTTGACTTTTCCTCTTTTCTCTTCTCCAAAGTAAGAATGAAAAGCCCAATATTCCTTCTCTTTTTTCCTTTTCCTTTATTTATTCCTTTTATTATTCTCAATAATAAAAAAATAAACTAATTAGAGAAATTAGAGCCTTTTACTCCATACATCCTCCAATTCCACTTCACACCCCCAACACATCCATTCTAATTAATTAATTAATTAAATCCATTAATTCAAAAATACTAATAATTAAACTTTTAATTAAATTAATAATTAAAATTCTAATTATTTAATAATTGAATTATTTGGGGTGTCACACAGCCGTGTCGGGTATCGTGCACTCGCCGACTACTGTAGACCCTTCCGTTCCTATAGTGAAGGTGTAGTTGACTGGAGCCGGTGGTTCAGACGCCGATTGTTGAGGAGAAGGTTAGGTGAGGTGGGAGCCCGCATGTAAGGTGTAGGAGCCAGGCAGGAGGTGGTGCGGAGGGTTCCACGGTGGTTCCGGAGGTGGTTTAGAGGTGGTTCAAGAGGTGGTGTCAAGGTGGTTTCATCGGTGATTCAGCGATGATTCGTGCAAGTGCAGAGCCAGATAGGAGCCGATTCGTGATACGACACACAACAGTCCATCTCGAGCCATCCGGTGTATCGATGGTGGTTTCCCTGGAGGACCTTCTGACAGGTCCGTCTTGATGGTTTATACTGACCATGTCACGTATAGGATATGGTAGGGAGATGTAAGTATTATTAGTTTGGTTTAACGCTTAATTTTTTATTTATATTACACTGTTTGATGTTTACTAATTTGTTGTAACTGTGTTGTTTTATTTTAGGAGTGTCCTACTTTGAAGGTCACTTCTCGTGGGTCGAAGTTGAAGAACTTCCTCGAGACTCCGATGCCTGAGCAAGTGAGGAGGATAATTAAGGAGTTTAGACTTGAGGACTTTGCTGGATGCTCATTGACGATGTCGGACGTCCCTGCTATCAGCTTTTGTTGAGAGGTGGCACCCAGAGAAATCTTCCTTCCATCTTCCATTTAGGTAGATGACGATCACTTTGAATGACGTGGATGCTCTGTTCCACCTACCGATAACTAGTACGTTTTTCTCACTAGTTCTTAGGGATCAGGCGATAGTAGTGTGCATGGTTGTGGATGCGTTGGAGGTGGATTATGCGGAGGTCCTATAAGAGTTTGGCGAGACTCAGGGATTTCACCTCCGCATGTCTTGGTTGAGGACTACGTATAAGGCGTTGGTGGACGCACATAGATTTCAGTCGCCGCTAGGCGACATGCTACATCCGTGGCATGTACTTTTGGACAAGTCCGAGTGTACATTGATGTCCGTTACATGTCTCTATTCATCGCCCTGGACAGTCCCACTTGGGCCTGGGGAGTGGTGGCATTGATGATGTTGTACACGACGCTTGATGTTGCTTCCCATCCTAATACTAGACAGCTTGCTGGTTATCTTAGCCTGTTGTAGGTATATTATAAATTATTAGATGTTTTTTTAATAATTATTAAGTTTTCATATAATAATTTATTTATCCTTATTTATGCAGTGTTGGATATACGAGCACTTTCACATCTGTGAAAGGAGGATCCAACGAGTGGCAGCTAGAGACCCACGTGCGAAGAGGTGGAAGGCCAGAAAGACCCATCCTGAAGGTGTGACAGAGTACAAGAGGAGGCTGGATGCTCTGACCCCGGACGATGTCATCTGGACATCATACACGGCTCATCGCCCTCACCATCCTTTTGAGGTATCCACTTTATATTCAGGGCATATCAGGTGGGAGGGCTATATGGCTAGGCACTTGCCCGAGATCTATGGCAGTGATTATGCCACGCCGATACCACACGCCCGAGATGGTGGCATTGATTGGTGGTTTTAGAACCACATCATCACCTCCCCCTGGGAGATCATGGATGCAGCCGTCAGGGTTCAGGAGCCCGGACAGTGCGAGAATGGATACCTAGAGTGGTTCCTTAGTGTGTCACACCCTCGGATCACACCACCGGCTCCAACATCTGATGTCCCGGGGCTTTCAGGTACCAGAGATTCTTCCGATCCACCACCACCACCACCACCATCTCCTCCAGCAGCTGACCAGGACACCCGCCTACAGCTCATTGCAGTTACATTAGATAACATCATGGGATGTGAACCTCGATGGTGAGGCGATCGGGGTTAACTAGGTGGCCGACATTGCTCGTGGAGGCCTATGTAGATTTTATTTGTATTATTATATTATATGTATATGTTGTGACAAACTAACATCTAGTTTATTGCATAATATTTTTTAGCTAATACTTCTTTTTTCGATTACATAAAGAAAATAAAGTAACACAAATAAGAAACTCGAATAAGTTAACAAATATCACATGACAAAAAAAACAAGACTCGATACATGAAAACCTAGGAACTACCGATTCGATTCATCCGATGCTTTAGACACTTCATTATGTCGTCACGGATCTTCGGATCTCCGTGTCCAACTCGATCGACCTTTGGTTATCCTACAACGATATGATTTCCACATGGGCTTCACATCTCCATCATTCTTCACCGATTATGTTGTATTTCACCCAACCATCTATACCAATGTAATCCTCTCAAACTCGATCTTTGTCACCCTTATGTTCTGAATCCAAGAAACGTTCAACGTTTCCTTCAACGCGATGAAGGACTTAGATCCATCCGGGAGCTTGAACCAAACGATAGGTTTGCGACCATTATAATACACTTTTGCCTTAATCAGATATTGAGAAAGAGACATGTTGTTGAGATGTGATACCTTATAACCCTAAAACTCATATTTATACAAATTGTTATGCGTTATAGACCACAAAAGTGTTGGTGCAACTGAGCCTTCAAAAGTGTCAGAAATCTCAACCGTTGAAAAACAAGATAATGAAACATACAGAAATTTCACCTTTTCGAAATTTCCGTATACCGTAAATTTCAAAAAATCTGGTATACTAAAAATTTCAAAAAATCCGATATACCAAAAATTTCAAAAACACTTCCGTATTTTTGGCACATACCGTATATTTTGACCAATTTGAAATTTCCGGTATGCCGGATTTTTTTAAATGACCCAACGAAAATTTGGCATAAACCGGAAATATACCAGAAATTTGAAATTTCCGATATACCAGAAATTTCAAATTGGTCTACCGAAAATTTCATCCAGGAATTTCTTTGTAAATTGTCAAGGATAAAGTCGAAATTTAAAAAATTGAGGGGTGCTAGGAATAAATTTAGGGGTGGCTGGAAAAATTCTCCTTCTTTAATCAATGGTTTTGTAAAGACAAAATTACAATAAACTTTGGCCAAGAGGCAAGATATTTATATTGGTCTCTTAAATTTTTTTCATGTGACATTGGTCCCTTAACTTTCAAACTATTTTATTTTAGTCTTTTTTATCTAATTAACAACAGAAATTTTTTGAAATTGATCGCTAAATCTGTCTCTAATTAGACCAAAAAAATTAAAATGAAACGTTTTAAAATTTAAAGGATTAGAGTGACACGAAAAAAAATTAAGGAATTAATTAAAACCCAAGAGTATAGTTAAGGGATCAAAATAAGTATTGTACCAATATAAGAAAAGAAATGCCGGAATTTCTATATATAATAAATAAAGGTTATGAATGCTATTGCTTTGATTATTATTATTAACACTGTTATGATATATATTACTAGATCACCGACTGCATTCAGATGATAATATATATTAGAAATAAAATTATATTTCTTTATATATTAGAAATAAAATTATATTTCTTTATAATAGTTGATATTTAATTTTCAGTTGCATATAAAATTATTTTATAGGCGGTTTAGATTCTGTTTATAATTATATTATTAATTTTTTAATATTAAACAATAATATAAAATGTGTTTTATATTGTTGATTTATCTTTTAGGTTATTATAAGATCTATTATAGTTTCATTTTTATATGTAAATAAATTATTTTTTAAACATAGAGATTTGTAAAATAGATGGACAAAAATAAGAGAAATTTAAATTAATTAAGTATTTGTAAGATAAGATTGAGAAATATGAGAAGTTCGAAAAAATGATAAATATTTTTGTAATACATTTATTCAATGATTTTTTATTTAAAAAAGTCAAATTTAAAGATGAATTAATAAAATTGTAACAAAATATTTTTTATATAATAATTTATTAGGAATGTATAACAAATTATATTTAAATTATATTTTATGAAAAAGTTTCAATAGAGTGATATACTTTCTATGAAATCAATTTAAAAATATTTATAGGACCGTGAATCAAAATATATGACAAATTTATAAACAAATACTAATTATACTGCTTATGTAAAAGATTCTAGAAGAAAATATTTAAAAAATAAATTATACATTTTTTATATTTAACATAATTTATTAGATGATAGATGATTACGAAGTTTTAGTTAATATTAGACTCTACATTAAAATTTTTATGATGTGATCTATAAGATGAGAAAACATATAATGACATCACAAAATTTGAGAAATCATTATACATCTTATCGAATTGAAACATTACATTCATACAATAACAAACAAACAAAAATTATACCAATAAAAGATAAATTTTTTATTAATGCATATATTAGAGTTAAAAACATTTACTTATATGACCATATCAACTGTCATGAAACTTCCAAGCAAACAACAATGCGATGAACAAATATATCATATTCTCCTCATTCAAATAAACCAATAAAAATAATTAGATAAAAAGTTAAAATGGTAGACAAATAAAAGTTGTATCAATATAAAAAAGAATTTAAATATGTATAATATATAATAATTTAAATCTTTATTCTGCAAAAAACAGTATAAAAATATATAAGTTAATTAAGAGAAATTAAAATTTACATTATACAAAATTGAGGAGCACCACCAAATATTTATAAATGAAATACAATGATAAAGTAATCTCACATATTTTGAGGGATAACCTTCACTCAAATGTAATTATTGATTATAACAGGAACCTTCACAGATTACCGAGTTTATGAGTTTCTTAGCTTTTGCGATTTTGACCTAGTCCCCATCATTTTTGTTTATCATATAATAATGAAATAATATGAGTTACAAAATAGTGAAAAGTAATTGAAAGATTAAGAATATAAATTGCACAATGTATTTATGAAATAATATGAGTTACAAAATAGTAAAAATGTAATTGAAAGGTTAAGAAAATAAATTACACAATATATTTATTTATAGTGTCAAAATTTTATAATAATAATCTAATAAATTATAATAAAATGATAATAATGTAATATTTTGACATATGTATATTTTCTCTATAAATTATAAAATTGAAATTTTTAATACTACTAGTAGAATAATAAAATATTTTTAGTAAACAATAATAAATTATATATATATATATATATATATATATATATATATATATATATATATATATATATATATAGTTTAATTACAGAAAGAATATATCTAATAAATTTTTAGTGCATGAACAATTTTTTTCATAAAAAGATTAAGTTTTTTGGGTATATATACGTATAGATATATAAAAGACAAAAACAATATTTTGTTTTGGTTTGTCAATAAATCATTTAAAACAATTTAAAAAGAAGATATATATTTAAGCACAAAAGTTTGTAAATAATATTATTTTAAATAGTGGTAGTTGAATAATATATTGTTATTATTAATTTTACTATTTTCTTTTATTATTATTATTAGCTAAATATTTTAGTATTATTTATTATTTAAGTTATTATTATTATTATTAATGGTGGTTGAATATTATAATACCTTATTTTAATTATTTTAGTTATTATTAGTATTATTAATTATTATTATTAGTTAAGTTTTACATTATATTATTTTATTATTGTTATTATATTTATTGATATTTATTCTTAATGTAGGGTAAAATTAGTTAACTTTATTATTATTTTCTAATACTATTAGTTGAATATTATATTATTTTTAATTGAAATATAAATTATAAAAAATTAATGACATATTTATTTGACCTTTTTTAAGCAATTTTTTTTGGGATTTATATTTAAAATAAATATAGAATTCTATTAAGGAAATTTTATATGAGAGTTATATTTAAAATAAATATAGAATTTTGTTATATTTTAAATTTATTTTTTATATTATATATTTTTTATTATTTTAATACCATATAATTTTTTGTATAGTCTATCATTTTAATTCTTTTAATTAAAAAATATTATTTTAAAATACTACTAATATTTAAAATAAGTGATTATTAATTCATAAGTCGACCTTTTGTAATTTTAAGGCATCAAGATATCTTGAACAAAAGTTGGTATCAATCTTGATAGACTATGAAAATAAATGTATATATATATATATATATATATATATATATATATTATTTTGTTTTAAAAAATCGTAAAAAAAATTTTAATCAAATATACAAAATATTTTTTACCCACCACTAATTAATTTTTTTGGATCCATCACTGCCATCACATATCTAATTTTTAAATGAAAAAATGGAAAACATAAAGGGAACATAAACGGATATGATCCAATGTCTACTACTTTTCATTTGCTAAGTGTTAATTTTTCTTCCTTTCTTATTTCTTGAGATTTCCTTCTTCTTCTTCTTTCTAATTGTTAATTTTTTTATTATTCTTTTCTAATTTGAGATTTTATTTGCAAATGGCTAAATATCTCTTAATTTTATTTACTAGTTTAATTTCAACATTGTTTGGTTTAACCTCAACTTCAATGTCGTAGAATTGATCAAGAACAATGATAAATTATAGGTCCAAAATTGTTTTCCACTCCTCTCTATGCCTTCTAAATTGTCTCCTTAGATAAAAAGTTTGAATCAAGACATGACAAACATTAGAAAAGTAAAAGATTTAGAGTTAACCCAATCTTAAATAGGCGTTATTGATAATTTTTTAAAATAAAAATACCTCAAATTTATATTGAAATCTGAATGTTGATGTTGCAATTTAAAAAAATGTGATTACTAATTAACATGATTAAATAAGACCTTATAAATTTTTACTTAAATTGTGATTATATAAGATTTTTATTTATTTTGATCATTGTAACTAATCTACGTAACCTCAAAAAAATTGTGACTGCCCTCTTAACAAAAATATGAAGAATGAAAATTTTGTTTCATAAAGTAGAGGTGACGTGCCTACTGAAAATCCAAATTTATGCTTCTTTTTATTGAAAAAATCTAACTTTAAGATTATAATAAAATCTTCAAACGATACATGTTGAAAACAAAAGGATTAGATCACACGAACACACATGTCAAATCCACAACATTATTATATCATAAAATACAACAAAACAGGTAGACAACTTCCATGGTAACAAGTTCTCCTTCATTACATTGTCTCAAAGGGTTCATCTATTTTCCTTTTAAAATAAATCACTTTTCAAAACCAATCTCCAATATCCACATCTAATGCGTCCCTAATTCACATCAGATGGGACAACAATCAGAACAAGCAAATCCTAGGTCCTGCAATCTCATGGCTTTTTCTAAAGCTATGCCTAAACATTCAGGATGGTACCTACAAAAAAAGTTGAAATGTTTCTTTCATAAGATCTATAACAACATAAAAAAAATAACAAACCAACACAGAATTACTTCTCAGATACTTCATAAATTCGACATAGATTTCGTAATGAATAAATCTATAATGGCAGATACATCCGATCATAGAGAGTTTAACCAAATTCAAGTTCAACCTAAAAACCCTAGCATTAATTCATTGTTAAATTAAATTAGATATATCTAAAACTAAAATTCAATTTACCTTTCGTCGCATGTCCCACACTTCGCCATAAACCTATCTGGGTTATAAGGCATTTCACATTTACAAAACCTTCAAAACACAAAAGCAAAATCAACATCATTTCTTCGAAAAATCATATAATTTAAGTGTTGAAACTTACACAGGGACACGACGAGGTTTAAAAGTCCCGGTAGCAACTTTGTACTGAAACCTACAAAAGTAATCTTCAGCACCAACAGTCGCAAGCTTAGTGTAATTCTTCAAAGTGTGCACATAACACTTCCCTTCAATGGTGTCAGCGCTATGAACATCATAGTAATCAGACAAAAACAACTCCTTATCTCCATGAAACGATCTGCGCCCTCCGATCGCTTCTTCCGGTCGATAGAACCATCTCACGTGAACCCTCACGCGGTTCATGTTATCTGGCTCGATCTCCTCGACGCGAGCCATGATCGGCTTGCTCGCTACGGTTGGGCGTAACGAAACACAGTCCCCCGCTAGAAAAATCGAAAATGAAAATTGAAATGGTTTTGAAATCGTTTACTTTGGTCTCTTCACATGAGAAACGATCTTGAAGGTGTGGGAGAAAAGGGTTTAGAAGGATTACCTCTAACGATATTGTTGGTGCCTCGGACTGTGTATGTGTCCTTACAGTTTTGCATTGTTATCGCCACCATTGTGAGAGAGTGAGAGGAAAGCTGCGCTAGGGCAAGAGAAATAGTAGAGATATATAATTATTTGTTATAAAAAATAAAGTGATAACAAATGATGGTTATATAGGATAGTGTGGTGCATGAATTTGTGCAGCATGAGATGAATTATAAGGATTAATTCTCTTTGATTGAAAAGGATTGTTATTGACTAAAAACTTATACCCCTAAGAAAAAAATTATTTTTTAATAAATAAATAAAAATAATTAATGTAAAAGTATTTTTTTTAGATAAATTTAATAATTAACGATTTGAATAATATATAGACCAGACATTTTCTGTTTAATTATATAATTTTTGTAAATAAAATTAGATAGACTATAATTGTTAGAAATGAAGAAATCGTTTTACTGTTTTTAATTTTTAATTTTTATAATTACTTTACTTCAATTAATCAAAACAATTAATTACACAAACTAGTAAATCAAATAGATAAATTATCCAAAGCAAACATACATCATCAATCTACCCACATGAACTCTAAGTCTGGGGCTCATTCACGCCCGATATATCAAAATATTTATAACCTTTGGTCATATATCACTATTATTTACAATATTGTCAAAGAAATATCATTCAAACACTTCAAACTTTCAGAGACATTTTTCGCAAATGTAGCCTTTAGTAATTGTGTCCTTCAATCTTTCCCTTTACAATGTTGAAAGATCCACTTCAATTCGTGATTTCAATCACCTATGATATGATGTTAGATCTGTAGACAATCAAGGACATATAACATTCATGCTAGAACATTCAAAAAAAATATATTGTAAAGTTTTCTGGCTATTGCACAAGCAGCAAAAATCGTCAATTCGTCATTAATCAAGCAAAATGATGCATTCTCTTTGTTGCAAGCTTTCCTTCACACGCCAGCCAAAGCGTAAATTTGGCTCTAGGTCTAACTAAATATTCAAATAAGACCTTCTTTCAACTAACAACTTGTTGTTCTTCTTGAGGTCTTGATAGATCACTATAGTTTTGAACCTATAATTGTTCTACATTTTTGCCAGCTTTGAAATTGCATAATCACCTTTCTTTGCTTGAGAATAACCTTCATTATCCGATATTCGATGGCTCTTATAGGTGTTGTCATAATGTCATCCTTTTAATGTAATAAGCATGTACCAATTGATCCAAAGGTTGTCTTGGTTCCATTAATTTAAAGAGATAAAGTTGATGCCCCCGATTCTTAGGTGCATAGACTTGTTTCCACGTCACATGAGATTTCTTGGTTATTTTCTTTGTTGGCTTTAGCCTTAATATGTCTAACCTTTTCTAATATTAACCGCCAAGATGTCAAACTCTACCGTTAGTTGTGACATACTTTTAACAAAGGTCGTGAAATTCGTATCGATATGAGATGTCAAGGTAATGTCATGACACTTATATCTACTTAGAACACGCTAAATGTAATGCATAACAATAGTGTAGAGAACAATAAAAATCCAGAGAGTTGTTAACCCAGTTCGGTTCTAACTAATATACATCTGGGGGCTTCCAAGCCAGGGATGAAGTTCACTATTAGTAATATTAATTCGGAGCTAAACCTTCCACTACAAGAAAAAGCAATATTTTCCAGGGGATTATCCCCTCATAAATGTCAAAAACCCTCACAAATATGTAAATTGCGAGGGGACAGCTCCCCTAGCAAAACAGGGGGTCGCAAAACAATTTGCGAGGAGCTAAACACTACGCTATTTACCCAGGGGTTAATCCCCTCGCTAATTGTCAACTATAAATAAAGCACGCAGGCATAGAGTCAGATGGTGCAGGCTAGGTGTACAGAGAGTTGTCTACAGTACGTCAGATTTTTTGCCATGGGATAATCCCCTCGCAAATTGCAATGATGATGACATCTACACAGGGGATCTGGCAAATTGCAAAAAAAAAGTTAAATTTGACCAAAAATAAAATAAATAATAATAGAATAATTATATATAATTAATATAAATTTATATAATAATTAAAATTTATATAATAATATAAATTTAAAATACAATAAAAATTCATCAAAATTATAATAAAAGATTTAAGTTCAACATACGTAAAATAATATATCATACAAATTTAAAAAAAAAACTCCAAATATTCAACATAATTATAAAATTACTCTTCATTTTGTTCTCCTTGTTCATCTTCTTCAACAACCCCTTCATTATCATTACTTCCTCCAAATCCACCACTAGAATTTTGTGAAGCAAAAAATTGATCAAATCTTAGAACCCGCTCATTTGCAATTGATTGCTTCTTGATACTTGTGCTTGCCTCCTCATTTCTTCCCGCAACTCAATTTCCTTCTTTGCATTTCTTGTTCCATCTCTAATTATTTTTCTTCATCTCTTCACTGCATTTCTTGTCGCAACTTGTTGTGCCGCCAAGATTAGCCAAATTTCTCACAGCTTCAAGCATTTCGGTTAAGATAGGTGGGTTGATGTTCCTTCACCATTAGCAAGTCTCATTCTGAAACACCTATCACGCCTCTTATAGTTTTGGCGAACCTCCAGACCATACACTCTCCCATTTTTCTTCTTTCCACCTGCAGTATCATACCATGTAATAAAAGTCAAACTAGGATCAACTGGATATCCTGATTGTGGTTCAGCTAATTCAGGGTGATTTGATAACTTTATGGCAAGTTGTCTATCAAACTCCTCCTATAAAAATAAATAAATTTTATAATGATTAGAATAAGTTAGATACATATAAAAGAAATAAATAAAATATTTTTAATATAAGAAAAACTTACTTGAGTATTTCTTTAGCAGTCATCAATAAACTCTTCATTTCTCTTTAGATGAGTCTCCAAATGGAGCTCATTGAGAAGTGGATTTCTACCCAACTCCTCACGCTAATTAAAAAAGTTAAAAATAATTAATTATTTATAGAATCAAAATGATAAATTAATTAAAAAATAAATAAACTTACGTACCATCATTCGTGCAACTTCAGCAACACTTATACTTCCGTCTGCGTAATTGCTCTAACACCCCTTCTAATTACCCGCGATTTTATAAATAATAATTAGAGTATATAACACATATCAAGAGGCATCACAATTTTTAATATATTTCGGAACAGTTGTCATGCTTTCACTGAAGAAAAATCATTAAATGAAACATACTTAAGGTTATGTTTAATGTGAAATGAAACATAACGGATCCCGAATACAACATCCATAATTATTCCAGACATAACATCAAAACATGATTCAAATTCATTAAAAATATCCATTAAAGGATTCAAACAACCGCTTCCCAGTGTTACATCTACGAGCACGACATCGACACGCAGATAACTAATCGACTCGACTCTAGAGCTATCCTCACCAACTCCAAGCCTAATCACTGGATCCGAAATGGTTAAAGTAAGAGTGAGATTTCAATTCAATATAACATGCATTATATTTTTAAAATGCAATGAATAATCGGATACGTTAATCCATTAACCAAACACAAATCATAATCAATTCACAAGGCGCTCACACAATGAACATGGATAAAACAAACAATGGAAATTGCAACACCGAATCCATCCTAGCATGTTACAATCCCATATGCAATGCGACTCTATGCATGTGGTACCAAAACATGAACCGAGTTCACCCACCGCCCGCTTACATGTGGAAAGACAAGTAAATCCATGATTCGCCGTAACACCGAGTCAAGAATCCAATCCATGATTCGCCCATAACCACCGGTCAAGAATCTAGCCTCACTACCGCACTGTAAGTCTGTTGGCTCGCCACCACTTCCGCACAATGGGAATGAACCAATTTAACAAATGCTCATGCATGCATCATAAAAGCATGCAACATCAATTCAACGAAATATGATAACAACATAATCCCACATAAACGCCAATACCAATCGATCACATGATAATAACATAATCATGAATTAAATTATCACAAAGCATAAACATGCCAAACGCTTACTCTTCAATCAGTAAGACTATCACCAGTATATAATAACAATAACACATGATACCAATACAATCATGAATAAACCACAAGGAAAAGAAAACATCACATGAACGTCAATCTCCATTCAACTTGTCAAACAATCTAAACCAATTCACAGATTATGATCTCAACATAATTCACTTATTGCCAATCACCAATGTATCGCATTCAATCATAGTGAATAATCAACACAACATTGTAAGCATTAGTACTCATCCGATAACTCAGGCCATTCATATTAATTTCCCATTATCCTTAATTAAATCCATACTTTTCAAAAATCGGGAGCTTGACTCTTTTTAAAATAATTTCAACAAAATAATATTTTTCCCTTTTTAAAAGATAGTATTTTTAATTTAAGAAATACTGCCGAAAACGGCACTCGAATCGGAGTTACGGTTTGGAAAATATGAATTTTTGAAGTTTAAGTATTTTTGAAAAATTGCACATGGAACCCGGTTCCTACCTATACAGGAACCGGTTCCTGTGAAGTTAAAATTCTCGCTCCCTGATTTTTGAATGGGAACCCGGTTCCGATACGCATAGAACCTTCCCGAGCCAAGTTTTCCCGCTTTTAAATTAACACGGAACTCGTTCCTCCCCACAGGAACCTGTTCCACGACCTATAACAAGATTTTTCGCTACTTTTGACAAAGATTATGCATCCTTTATCATTTCCACACTTTCCAATACGAATTGTGACATTAGGAACACCAAATTATGATCATTTCACACCATTATAACATCAAACAACATAGTTTACTCATCCATACTATTTATTTGACATACTAACGATCCTAATTCCAAACACCGACACAAAATAGGGTTTTATTCTATAACTTATAATCATCAAAATTCAAACTTCCTAACATACCCAATTATCCATTTGATTCCCAAAATCCATAAGGCATATTAATCGAAAGAAATCACCCTTACCTCGATGATTCTCGATTTCTGGCCGCTTTTCTCTCTCTCTCTTCTCCAATTCCACGTATAATAGCTTTTCCAAAAAGACCTATTTTCTATCTTTTCCTTTATATATTCCTTTTAATGTTCCTTTATTTATTCCAATAAAATAAAATAAATGGTAATTAGTAAGAGTAGAGTAATTTACTCCTCACACCCCTAATTACAACTCACACCTCCATCCCTTCTTCTCTTTAATTAATCCCATTAATTCTGAAAATATAAATAATCAAGCCTTTAATTAATTAAATAATTAAATTCCTATTTATTTAATTTCGGAATTAAATCGGGGTGTCACAATTGCAGCCACCAACTTCAGATGCTCTATTTTCTTTGCCTTTTCGGATATTTCCTTAAATTTTCGTAATTCCAATGGGCAATAACTCGCTCAAATATATCTTGACTTATCCAACGTGGACGCTGTTTTTCTCCCATTTCCCGACATTTCTCATGGTGTCGAAAACCGGCACCACATTTTGAGTTAAAATTTTCTTTAATTGCACCTCATCTCTAACATCCCAAATACATTGCTCTTATATTGTTGTATGAATTCAAAAACATGCAATAAAATATATTGATGATTAATATCTCAAAAAAATATAAAGAAAATGTCACAATAAGTCAATTATACCCGAAATGCCTTAAACCATTTTAGTCTTTCATCATCATCTACAACTTTATAATTCGGCCAAAATTTTGTATACTTCTCTTTAATAATGGATGTGATAATCGATACTGCCCGATGTGAGGGCAAGATCCTAAACAACAAAAAACTTGTGTTAGAATTAACTAAATAAAATTCAAATTTTAAATAAAATATAAAACATATATAAACACGTACGATCCAGAATCGTGCCAGATGACAAGTCTGCCTTGGTGGTATTTAATTTTTTGCTGATCATTTTTTTCAAGATGCGTTCCCTACTTGTTTGCTCATCAGTACTGGTATCTCCATGAGCATTGGTATCGCCATGAGCACCAGTATCGCCAGGAGCACTGGTATCGCCAGGAGCATCCTCTAAAGGCATGGGTACGGGCATGCTAGATCCACCTGGCTCCATATGAATGGGTAATGATTGGGCATGCTGGGTCCACTCGACTGCATGAATGGCATAGGATAATATCCACTGGGTCCAGTAGGAACATATGGTGTGTATCCAAGAGGACTAATAAAACCTGTCGGGGATATGGGTGGGAATGTCGGGTATCCAGGAGGTGTGGATAGTAATCCAGTGAAAGATTCAGACATGGGTGAAGTGGGATGTATAAGAGGTGGAATGAGATGCATATGAGGCGGGGTAGAATGTGGAGAAGGATTAGGCACTTGACTCCATGGCATAGGAATAAAAAACCAAGATCGTGAACCTCCTCTCTAATGAACTCATGCAGTGAGGCCTACCTACACTTTTACCTTTATCTGTCTTGGTGGCATTTTTATATTTTGAAAGAAAAATAATTACCAATGAATAAAAGATAATATTACCCAATCTTATATATATATATATGAAAGATAATTATTACACGAGATCATTTGAAAGATAATATTACACAATCTTATTACACAATACATAATCAAGTTATTCAACATCATAATCATCGTTGTCTTCATCGGAAGTGAAATTATTTTCTTCAGCCTCCTAGCTCTTCATGCTCTTCTTCCACTAGATTTGTTGACGAAGATAGTTGTGTCAACTTGTTGACCCTCAATAGCAGTATCACACAAACTTGTCATTATCTTCAACTCCAATTCTTTTCGATTACACAAAATTTCCAAGTCTTTTCTGGCCTTCTCATTATCTTTCATCTTCTCATTATCCATCACTGTGTTAAAAACATTATCAAAAAAGTTCTTCTCAATATGCATCACGTCAAGATTATGTCGCAACAAATTATCCTTCCAATATGGGAGGTCCCAAAAAAGACTTCTTTTTGTCCAATTATGTAAAATCCCATATCCTTGAATTCTGCGGGCTTCACCATTATCTGTGAATTTTGGTATGTCACGAAAAACATTCCATACTTCAGTCGATAACCTTCGAGAGGGAGGTAGATCTGTTAATTTTTTATCTTTTCTAAAAGCATTCTTATTTCTTCTAAATTCATGGTTTATAGGTAAGAACCTACGATGACAGTCAAACCACGAACTTTTCTCACCTTTTTCCAAAGTAAATGCTTTTGATTGATCCATGCAATGCGGACATCCCATTTTGCCATGTGTACCCCATCCGCATAACATGCCATAGGGAAAGTCGTTAATAGTCCACATCAAAGAAGTTCGATATTGAAGTTTTGTTTACGACACATCATTAGTCCACTCTCCCACCCATAACCTCTTGAGATCACAATTAAAGGTTGCAAATAAACATCTATTCTCTTTGACTGACGGTCCGAAATTATGCATGTCAAAACATGTAAGGTTTCTGCACATCTCGTGAGGGAGATTGTACGGGTAACAATAATCGCCAACAAGAATATGCATTTGCCGACAAATTATAAGGAGGAAACCATTAGAGCATAATCCAAGTCTTACATTCTCGGTTCTCGCTGCAAAATCGGATGAACTCTATCAAAGTGTTTCCATACCGCCATCGATGGATGTCGATCATGCCGTAACTAGTTTTGTTTGTATAGTGCCATGTCATTTGGTTGGTTGTGCATTGATGCAAACATTCCTTGCAACCTAGGTATTATTGGCAATAGAACATGGACTTCATCGCAACTCATTTTTTCACGATCAACTCCTTTATCGAACTAAATACCTCGGACTATTGCAAAACTTACATTGCTCTAATTCCCCATCATTAGTTCTGAACTCATTGTCATAAAATAACATGCAACCTCCAATGCAACAATCAATTTTTTTACTTCTAGTCCCAACTTGACACCATCCTCTTCGCATCATAATAACTTGTAGGCATGTTTTCCTTAACAGAGTTGGCTCTAGCATCATTCTCGCAAAGAAATCCAAACATTGATCCGAACATTCCAATTTGACTTTGCCAACAAATTTCACACACATTGATAGCCCGAGTCAAGATCCCTCAAACAACGTATATTTATTTATTTCAAGAATCGGTAAAACCTTTGCGCTTTCTCATTCGGGAGCTCTTCCGTGTCAAAGTCTTCAGGTTCATCATAACCCACATTCACCCCTAATGCGTCACTGACCATATCCTCGACTAAATTAAATTGTTCCTGATATTGCACGTGTGATGGAATACTTGGAGCATCTCTATTTGTATCTGATCCAACACGTGTTTGACTGCAAGAAGCCTCTTTATTTATCTCCTGCATTTTCTCCCCATTAGATGTCCAAACCCAATAATTTGGCCTAAAATCCACTCTCTCCAAGTGACGTTTCACTTCACTAGGGTCACAAATTATATTTTTGCAACCACACTTTAAACACGGACATCTAATCCCTCCTTCGCTACGACAACAGTCTTGAGCAAACGCATACGCGAGAAACGCATCAACTCCTTCCTTAAAATGCGGTTTAAGCTCACGCCTTCCAGGAAATGTTCTATTGTACATCCAACTATGATAGAAGTGATAATATTCCATACTGCACATGTTCATATTTAATTTTATTAAAATTGATCATACACAAAATCCTCAGCCGAGATGGACGCCTGGATGCAAGGATCCGGGATAGGTCTCGACCATCAGAGAGGAGATCTGAGTCTGACTTGGATCTCGGGGAGAGACACGAAAACGGATTTGGCCCGAAGTGTAGCTCGGCAGTTACTCTAGTAGGAATGGTTGAATAGACGTTATGAAGATGAAGAGTTCCTAGAATCTTTATGAGACGTTACTAGTGAATGATTACAAGCTGTAACAGCTAAACTCCTTGCCTTCAAAGCCATGGTTAATGAGTTGAGGCAGTTACGGAAGGAAGGAAATAGCTTCAAGGAAGGAATGATATAAATAGGGCTCCCGCCAGCGGGGATAAGCAAGACACTGACAAGCTTGGAGCTTGAGTTACGACACTTAAGCTTCCAAATCCCTAAAATCATTCTACTAAGGTTTTTCCTGCAAGAACAAAAATAAAATGAGAAGTGTTCTATCAACAAATTTATAAAAATTTGTCAATACTATCATATTTACTCTAAAAATAAATCATATTTACTGTACAATTATCCTAAATATCCATACTCTAATTAAACATATATCTTTATAATGTCATACCTTATAAACATATATTTATATAATGTCATACCTTATATTTTTTACAATGTATCTACGTTATAATTCTACATATATTTTTACAAGATATTGTACAATTGTTTTTTTAAAATAAACATATTTTTACTTGATTGTTTCCTAAAATACTATGATGTTTTTATATACATCTATTTTTTAGTCATAAACATATATTTTTAATCCTAAACATAAATTGTCTTCTTTCAATTTAAAAATATATAAAGTATTTATTTAAGTAATAAGTATACTTTTTATATAAAAATTTAATACTTTTAGAAGTATTTCAAAAAATTATGTTTAGTCCTATAATTTTTAAACATTATACATATTTCAAAAAATTATGTCTCTTTTTAAAAAAAAATTATGTATACACTATTATACATCATATAATGTATATTTATATCCTTATTAAAAAAAAATTAGTCCCATAATTTTTAAACATTATACATATTTCAAAAAAAATTTATTTACCCAATTATTCATAAACATTAACAAATTTCAAATATATATACTATTTATCATAAAATTTATATTTTTATATATTATTTATATATTATATATATTGTTTTTAAAAATTAATTATAAATACTATTTTTAAAATTTATACGCATTATTTTTATCCATTGAGTATTTTTTATGTACTATTTTTATAAAATATATATAATGTTTTTAAATATAAACTGTTTTAAATATCAATATATATTTACATATTGTTTTTAAAAATAATAAATATATTTACACATAAATTAAAATATATATATATATATATATATATATATATATATATATATATATATATATATATATATATATATATATATATAATAATTTCAAATTTTTTGTATATTTTAATATTTATATATATTTTCTTTTTTTTCTGTTTTACTGTTTTTATAAAATATATATTATAAATTAATATACTGTTTATTTAAAATAATTAATATAATTACATATTATTTTTAAAAATTACATACTGTTTTTAAAAATATTTATAACATAATATTTACAGAATATATATATATAATTTCGATTTTTTTATTTTAAAACCTAATATTACACAATAAAATCAAACTTAAACATTTATATGCAAAAACGAGAGAAAAATTAAATTGTGTACCTTTGAAGAAAAATTATAATGGTTGATTGAGCTTTTCTAAGATTTGTGACTAATACCTTAAAAATAAAAGAATATTATAACATAGTTAGATATATAATAAACAGAAAATAAATTAACAAAATACACAAAATAAATTAGACATATACCTTGAAAAACTATTATTGATTGAAGAGGATGAATAAAAATCAAGCTTCAAGAAAATGGAGGAATGGGGAAGAATTGAAGAAGAGAGAAACCTAGGTGTGGTCGAGAGAAAGAGAGAAAGATGATGAATTGAAGTTTTATTAATTATAATAACACCTTTTAATGGAAAACTGAAAACGCGTGCCATTTAATTCACTAGCAAATGGCGAAGGCAACCCTCGAATAAAACGGAATATTTAGCGAGGTGCCTCTAAATGGAGACAATATGATTATAGTCAGACGCAGTCAAGGCAGCAGTGGGTAGAGATAAAGTTGTCTATTTTGCGTGGGGTATCCCCTCGCAATTTACACGCTACTGTTTGCTAGGGGTGTCCCCTCGCTAAAGACCTTATTTTTTGGCGTTTTTTTGTTTTGTTTTCTAGGGGTAGCCCCTCGCAATGTAAAATTTTAAATTTCAAAAATTACGTGTTACCTATTTGCAAGGGGATACCCCACGTAATTGAATTTTTGTTTTAAAGGAAATTTTCACTTTGCGAGGGGATTTACCCCAAGCAATGTTGTTTTTTTTGTTTGGGGTTTAACCTCTGGCTAATTCTCCTAGCAAATTAAGACTTTTCTTGTAGTGTTCCCTGTTTACACCTCCTCACTAATCAAACTACCCAATGACCCTTCTACCTAAGATACCACACTTAGATATGATAATCTTTTGCTCACTCCCTCAGTACCACAACCTGTGATACTAAAAACTACTAAGACTGAAGACATTTTTCAAAGACACACAATTACACTTGCTTAAAGCTTATGGTGATTGAAAACTTATAACTCAAAGAACTATCATTCTCAAGTAGAAATACTCAAGAGGCTCACAATTAACAATAAACAACCAACACAATGAACAACCATAAATTAAAATCTAAACTCTCTAAAATTGGAACGGAAAACCGACAAAATAAGGTTTGCAGCCTTTAAATAGAGTAACAGCAACTAGGGTTGCTTTACTCAAAAGTCTTCAGCGCCTCCTGTCTTTTCTCCATGAAAGCATGATATTAAATCTCAAAGAATGTTGTTGAAGGCGTTTTTTCTCAAGCTTCCTTAATCGAAGCATGCAAATAACAAAAAATTGACTTCCTAAAAAATCTGCACTTCTGTCAGTTTCACATGTCATGACATCTGCTGTGACATATGCTACTTCATTAAACTTCAAGATATTTTTGAGCAAAATGTTTTACCAAAATTGCTACCAACCAATAGAACCAACAAATTCCCCCTTTAGAAAATTTTGGCTAAAACATTATTTGAGGTGCATGTCATACAATTAAAACATCACCATAATAAACACAGGCATTCAAGCACATACATTAGAGCAACACAGTAAAAGCAGCATCACAATCAAAATAGAGATAGCAGCAGACAATTAACATAGATGTTCAAACATTAGTTAGAATATTCAAAGATGCAACATTTTACTCCCCCTGCACACAGCACACACAGATGCACAATTGATAGTTAAAAATTTTGTTTCCCCTGCACAGCAGCTTCTCTTCTTGTGGAAACACATAGTATCTTCAAAGATACACAATCAACAATAAACACTTCAGCTTCTCCTTTCAGCACAATCAACAATCAACATCAACTTCTTTTTAGCATAAGAAGCACTCAATTCACAACACACAAATCACAATGAACACAAAAGCAACTCCTCCTTAGCATTCTCTTCACATCGACTGCTCACATATTGAAACACACACAAAAGAATTTTCAATACTATTTTGGTCCACCCCAGTCATCTGGAGCACCAGGATATTTACTCCCTCTTTTTAGCCATAATATGCCAAAAGTAAGGAGAGAAATCAGTAATTGTTATGCATCTTCATATATCCAGATGCTAAGTTTTCCTCTTAAGATATCAAATTGGTTTGCATCTAGTGCCTTGGTGAAGATAGTTGCTAGTTGTTTTTTTTGTAGTTATGTGTTCCAATGTAACAGTTTTGTCTTCAACTAGGTCTCTAATAAAGTGGTGGAAAATATCAATGTGTTTGGTTCTACTATGCTGAATAGGATTTTTGGATATGTTGATAGAACTTAAGTTGTCACAATACAGTGTCATGATATTTTGTTTGACATTGTATTTTGTTAGAATTTGTTTCATCCCGACTAGTTGAGAGCAGCTACTTCCAGCGGCTATGTGTTCAGCTTCAACTGTTGATAAGGAAACACAATTTTGTTTCTTACTGAACCATGAGATAAGATTTTTGCCCAAGAAGAAGCATCCTCCAGATGTGCTTTTTCTGTCATGAGCACTTCCTGCCCAGTCGGTATCAAAATGAGAGTATAGCATGCCATAGTCAGATGTTCCATTGACATATTTTAGTATTCTCTTCACTTGATTGATATGGATCACTTTAAGTTCTGCTTGATATCAGGCACATACTCCAACAACGAAGGCAATGTTTTGCCAGCTAGTTGTGAGGTATAGTAAACTACTTATCATACTTCGGTAGAGACTTTGATCAACACTGACACCTGTTTCATCTTTAGATAACTTCAAGTGAGTAGGAGAAGGTGTTCTTCAGGTTTGCATTCTCCATGCCAAATTTCTTGACAATATTTTTGGCATACTTGCTTTGAGATATGAATATGGAGTCTTCCATTTGTTTAACTTGTAGACCAAGGAGGTAATTTAGTTCCCCAACAAGACTATTTCAAATTCTGACTGCATTTGTTTGACAAACTGTTGAACCATTCTATCAGACATTCTACCAAAAACAATGTCATCAACATAGATTTGAGCAATCATGCGACTTCCTTCTTCATTTTTGACAAACAATTTTTTGTCTATGCCACCTCTCATGTACCCATTTTCAACTAGAAACTCAGTCAACCTCTCATACCAAGTTCTGGGAGCGTGTTTTAAACCATATAGTTCTTTCCTCAATCTGTATACATGGTTGGGAGTTGTGGGATCAATGAATCCTTTAGGATTTTCCACATATACTTCCTCATTTAAGTAGCCATTTAAGAATGCACTCTCCACATCCATTTGAAACATTTTAAACTTCAGGATGCAGACAACTCCTAGTAGTAGTCTGACTGACTCAAGACGAGCTACAGGGGAAAATGTATCACCAAAGTCTATGCCTTCTATTTGAGTGTATCCTTGAGCAACCAGTCTTGCTTTGTTTCTGGTAATTACTCCTTCCTCATCAGATTTGTTCTTATAAACCCACTTGGTGCCTATAACATTGATGCCTTTTGGTCTTGGGACTAGATCCCAGACTTCATTCCTCTTGAATTATTCTAGCTCTTCTTGCATGGCATTGATCCGACCATCCTTCGTGGCTTCATTGACATTTTTGGGCCCAATTTTTGAGACAAAACAAGAGTTGGTGATGATTTATTTTGATCTGGTGGTGACTCCTATGATGAGCTCTTTGGGATGGTCTTTATGAATTCATGTAGATGGTCTTTTGTTGACTTGATTTTCTGGAGGTTCTTCATTATTTTGAGGGGTATCATCGTGTTCATCTGTGGCAGTAACTGGAGTGTCTTCTAGGGAAGTTTCGACATTGTCTAAGACATCTGCTTCTTCATTCCATCCTTTATCATTAATGACAACATTTATGGATTCCATCATGACTTGTCCTATTGTTGAAGACTCTGTATGATCTGCTATTAATGAAGTATCCTAGGTGAAGTAACTCGATTTTCAAAAAATCATTTAAATGAATTTTAAAAATACAATGAAATCGCCACCTAATTTTATTTGTTCTAGAAAGAACGGGAAATATAGATAAAACCCACAAAATTGATAAGGCGGTCTACAAGACCAAAAAGGATGGATTCGGAGTCGGTTACGCAAGAGGAAGGTATTAGCACTCTTGCGCCCATCGCATCGATGGGACCCATTTAGTTCAAATATGTTTGTGTGTGAGTAATCGCTAATTTCTAAGTCATGCATAAGAAATAAGAAAAGGTGTTTGTTTATTATTATTTTGAGTTTGACACTTTCAAACCGCTGCGCCACGTATTCCCTCGCAATGGGAAAGTCAAACCCGTAGTTCTTGTTGAAAATGTCTTGATTGGTTGTGTTGATTTTAGAAGAAATGTTTTGATTTTTTGATAATCGATATGAGCGAAAAGGATTTGAATGGGTTGAATTGTTTTAATTGTAGATGACAAGTACCAAAACGCCGGATATCCTCTAACGATTCGATACTCGAGATTGGTGATTGAGGTCAACCGATCTTCTCTCATCCAAAGTCTTTATTATGAAAAGAGTGAGGTGAAACAAAGTTCATTTTTATTATGTTATGGAATAAAGTATTTAAGTCATTGTTACCTCTAATGGCCCAAATATTTTACATTTTAATTAAATCGTTTAACCTCTAACAATTTAATTAAGTACCATAACACTATGTTTTTTTTGTTTTTGTAGAAAAATTGATTTAAAGAAAACAAATTCAATTAATTAATTTAATATGAAAGTGTTTTAAATGTTCAAGTGTATGGAATAAAGTATTCAAGTCATTGGGTTACCCTCTAATGGCCCAAATATTTTACATTTTAATTAAATCACAATAACCTCTAACAATTTAATTAAGTACCATAACACTAGGTTTTTTGACTTGAAAAGGTGTTGAAGATTGCGGCGTTGGACGTAGAGAAATGACATTTCGGGTTATGATTAACCAAGTATATGGACTTGATTAACCTCGTGAGGATAGGTGCTCCTATCCCCAACCATGAGACCCTGGTGCATGGTGATTGGTATATGGACCAATTATCTTTCGGGTTATGATTAATCAAGGCAACAAGGGCCCTAATTAACCTCGTGAGGACGGCCATGCCCATCCCCAACCATGAGACCCTTAGAGAATTTGGTGTGGGTAACCAAAAATAAGAGAGAGAGCGGAGGCGTCGTTGTTTTTATATTAATGTGAGAGTGGAGTGTTCAATCGCGTGATAAACGTGCAAACGGATAACGTAGTAGCGGATAATAAAGAAAATAAATTAACACACAATACAAATCGGAATTTAAATAATTATTAGTATAGATATTTTTTCACTTGATGAAAAAATCAACTAACAATTTAATCGATAATTCAACAAACAAAAAACTACCATATGCCAAATATTATTTAATACATCACTATATAAAAAAAACTTGCATAATATTAATTTAAAGAGGGAGTTTAGGAATGGGCCTGTTTGAAGCTTTAAACTGGAGGGTGTGAGTAGCAATCTGAGCCCAAGCCCAAAACAATGCTGCTGGATCTTGTGTAGGTGCCTCCATGGATCATATGGTGGTCTGCCATTCTGGATCGCTGGATCTGGACTTCACCAGATCTGATGGTTTGATGCAGGAGGGTGCATTTGATACCATATGTGTATACACCGATCGCGAATAAAGCACACAGTGGTGACAAGTGTCACCACTTGAACTAAACAACTCATCCTAAAGCTAAATATCCTATTTAAACTATATTAATCATATTTTACTAGTTAATTAAAGTAATAACCATAGAAACATATATATATATATATATATATATATATATATGAAAAGAGTACTTAAGTTAATGCTTTTTTTTTATCATTCTATTAATTATCTAAATGAACAACAAAAATTGATTATGTTTAATCGAAATTATATATTTTTAAAAGAAGAAAATAAGTAAAACTAAGGTAATAATACTAATCCTAAATATTTTCTAATAAATTAACAAAATGAATAAATAAAAAAACAAAACAAAGAGTAATCAGAAAACTATGTTTTTCACGATTCCTCACGAAAACACCTCTCATCTCTCTTGAACTCTCTCGAACTATCCGCTTTCTCCCATCTTTGACGCCGCTCTCTCGCCGCTCCGACTCCACTGTGGACGTCTGTCCCTCTCCCGATCGTGATAGAAATCTGTCTCTCTCGATCCGTCACTCTCTCTCTCGAAACCTCGCCGCTATTTCGATCGTCTCTCTCCGCGATCCTCACCGTTGTCTCGACTCTCATCGCCGCTCTCACGCGATCTCTTTCTCTTACTCGATCTGCTCCATTAATCATATTGGCTTAAAGAAAAACGCTTGACCGTGGTTTGCAGTTGGGAAAGGAAAGGGAGTGAAACCCTAACTCCGATCTAAGCCAAACGGTGATGCTATGAGGAACCGGATGTTGGAAATAAGGAAAGGAAGAACAGAAGACGGTGGACGGCGGCCTATGACCGCAACCCCTGTGAGATCTTCTGCTTTTACCTTGAGTTTGGTCTCTGCTCGCTTTTGGCCTTCTCAAGGGTCTTCTTTCGGAAAATGATGATAGGGTCTTAGTCTCTTGTGTATGTTAAGTGTTTCTTGGACAATTAGGTTTATGTCTTAGGGTTTCTGTGAACAAGAGGCTCTCCTCGGTTCTTGCATCTTCAATGTTTATATAGTGTCGCTAGGGTTTTGCAGGACTTTGTTGTTCTGATTTTTGGAAAACAAGGCCTTACCAAATACTTGTTGGGCTTGCACCATTTTGTATCAATGATGATTCGATCGCTTTTTACTGCTTAATGTATTTTCCATATGTTGGTGTATTGATGTCTTGTTGTGTAATGTCGCTTTTGGTAAACATTGCTCAAAAGATGTATACTTGCTGCCCCGCATAAAGCTACAAGACCACATGCCAAAACTTTTCAAAATCGCTTCCTCATCTTCTTTCCACACCTCCTATTGTGAACCAAGGGTACCTTGTGGATTTGCAATAGTGAGCTTTACACCGATGATTCGCCATGAGGCCTGCTTTGATCGAAACCACCACACAACCCGATTCCGAAAGAAAATCCTAATGATGAGATAGAATTTGTGTATTCTCTTGTATTATTATCGCTGTCCATTGATTGCTAACCGAGTTTTTTGTTGTTTCATGAACTCGCATTGGATTGGTGAAAGTAAAGTGGCGAGGATGAACCATGGTGTGGCCTCAAAAAGATTCAAACATGGAGAACTGTAGACTTGAAGGAATCGGTGGAAAGCTTGAAGACGAAGCCAAGGATACATCCATGAAGGAACTTATGGCTTAGAGGAATCGCAAATGATTTAGAACACATTAGTATCCAATAGGAAACTTTGTAACTTATACTCAAAGATTTAATAAGTTGGAATGAATGTATCTTGATTTGTCCTTATATTCTTGTACAACAAAACCTTAGAGTAATTCAAACTCTTGGATTTTCATGAATGCCAAATTTGAGAACTATGTATCAACATGAGTCTTTAGCCTTGAATCTTTGAATACTACCAAGTGATCTTCATTGTTATAGCATTTGTCCATGAAAGTTGGAAATTGTGCATGAAAGTTAAAAATCGTGATGAACCAAACATTCCAAAAATGGTCATGAACCAAAATTGATTTGGTTAAAACCAACCAAGTCGAAATGTTGATTAAAATATGCGCCTAAATTCAAATCAATCCACAATTCCAATCCGTATTCATGAATCGAACGCGTAGTAACGTGATTGTTGCACTTTATATTCTTGAGAAAAATTGCCATGTATGATCTTGATTCATGTTCTAAAAAAAGAATGAGGTCTTAAGAGAACTATGAGTGGAATTTGAATATGTATTCAATTTTTTAAATCCTCCTTTGAACTCAATAATGCACATTATAAAAGCTTTGAACTTGTGATCCAAAAACCTCGAAATCCAAGTTATCTTGTAATCAAATTAATCCCATTTGAATTTCCCGGCCACAAAGTTTCCATTTTTATCCATTCACGTAGAAATTCGGAGCCTTTTCGCTACTTGAAGTTTCAAATAAAACTCTTGATCAAAAACCTTAGTCAACCTGACGATTTCATTTTTAGAATTAATCGATAGATTCCACTTGAAATTAATGGAATTACCAACGCATTTCCAAATCGAACCATATTCAGTAGTGGAGTAAGATTCGGAACCAAACGAATTCCAAAAGGAAGCTCCTAGTCTTTTCAAAGAATGCCTTGAGTCTTGTGAGCGACGAACGCGACAGGAAAAAATCTAAACCTGTGGCAACTTGACATTCGTAAATCTTGTAAACAAGCCCTCTGGATGAATATTCACATACATCAACTATTGCCAAGAACGAACAAAGTTGACGAGCAAACCAAACGCACTAGAATTGGAATTGTTGATCAGTAAACGGATAATCAATATCCATCCTTCTACATCTTGAACAATGAACTCGAAACAACAACAAAACCCAAACTCGTGGTGAATTGATCTCCTGAATCGGGAGGTAAAGACATTCAAAATAACCAGACTTCCGTAGCTCCATCAAGAACAGACCATTCAATTCAACGATCGAACACCAAGCCCCGAAAACCGATAGATATGAACGGATAAGATTTAACATTAAACCTCGTCATTTTCAAATATCCCCAAATTGGTCGAAAACACCACACCTTTTCTGCTCAACAGAGAAATCTTTGGGAATCAACTCCAATCCGTAACCATAGACCCAAAGGATATGAATGCATGTCGTTGTTATGATAAATGCAAGCCTAAACCAGATAAACCGAGATAGAGGGCAAATTTTGGGTACAATAGTTGTTCTATTTAATCGCCTTAAACCGAAAGTGAAATTGCGCTAGCCTTTGAACTTTCAAGGTAGAAGAAGATTAAATACAACAAGAACCCAAAATTTGCGTCCGAGAACAAGTGGAAATATTTTTGCATTTTTTTTAAATCTTTTGATAATTTTGACTTTCTATATTTTTTGTGATTTTTTTTTTGAACAAAGGATTTGGGACAAAGATTTTGGTATGTCAGGTAAGGATATTAGACATACACCAGAAAGAGACCGACCGAAGACGACTCTAACAAAAGTTTCGAGATATACATGTCCGGTAAGGATATTGGACACATATAGAAAGCATATGTCGTAAGGATATTAGACATATAATCGGAAAGAGACCGATCAAGACGACTCTAACAAAGGTTTCAAATATACATGCCCGGAAGGATATTGGACACATAAAGATCGAATATACATGTTCGTAAGGATATTGAACACATATAGAAAGCATATGTCGTAAGGATATTAGACATATAATCGAAAGAGACCGATCAAGACGACTCTAACAAAGGTTTCAAATATACATGCCCCGTAAGGATATTGGACACATAAAGATCGAATATACATGTTCGTAAGGATATTGAACACATAAGGAGCATATGTCGTAAGGATATTAGACATACACCGAAAGAGACCGATCAAGACGACTCTAACAAAGGCTTCAAATATACATGCCCTAGAAGAATATTGGACACATAAAGATCGAATATACATGTTCGGTAAGGATATTGAACACATATAGATAGCATATGTCGTAAGGATATTAGACACACACTGAAAGAGACCGATCAAGACGACTCTAACAAAGGTTTCAAATATACATGCCCGAAGGATATTGGACACATAAAGATCAAATATACATGTTCGGTAAGGATATTGAACACATATAAGGAGCATATGTCGTAAGGATATTAGATGTATAACCGGAAAGAGACCAATCAAGATGACTCTAACAAAGGCTTCAAATATACATGCCCGTAAGGATATTGGACACATAAAGATCGAATATACATGTTCGTAAGGATATTGAACACATATAAGGAGCATATATCGTAAGGATATTAGACATACACCTGAAAGAGACCGATCAAGACGACTCTAACAAAGGCTTCAAATATACATGCCTTGTAAGGATATTGAAACATATAGATAGCATATGTCGTAAGGATATTAGACATACACCGAAAGAGACCGATCAAGACGACTCTAACAAAGGCTTCAAATATACATGCCCGTAAGGATATTGGACACATAAAGATCGAATATACATGTTCGGAAGGATATTGAACACATATAAGGAGCATATGTCGTAAGGATATTAGACATACACCGAAAGAGACCGATCAAGACGACTCTAACAAAGGCTTCAAATATACATGCCCGTAAGGATATTGGACACATAAAGATCGAATATACATGTTCGTAAGGATATTGAACACATATAGATAGCATATGTCGTAAGGATATTAGACATACACCGAAAGAGACCGATCAAGACGACTCTAACAAAGGCTTCAAATATACATGCCCTGAAGGATATTGGACACATAAAGATCGAATATACATGTTCGGTAAGGATATTGAACACATATAGATAGCATATGTCGTAAGGATATTAGACATACACCGAAAGAGACCGATCAAGACGACTCTAACAAAGGCTTCAAATATACATGCCCGTAAGGATATTGGACACATAAAGATCGAATATACATGTTCGGTAAGGATATTGAACACATATAAGGAGCATATGTCAGGTAAGGATATTAGACATACACCTGAAAGAGACCGATCAAGACGACTCTAACAAAGGCTTCAAATATACATGCCCGAAGGATATTGGACACATAAAGATCGAATATACATGTTCGTAAGGATATTGAACACATATAAGGAGCATATGTCGTAAGGATATTAGACATACACCGAAAGAGACCGATCAAGACGACTCTAACAAAGGCTTCAAATATACATGCCCGTAAGGATATTGGACACATAAAGATCGAATATACATGTTCGGTAAGGATATTGAACACATATAGATAGCATATGTCGTAAGGATATTAGACATACACCGAAAGAGACCGATCAAGACGACTCTAACAAAGGCTTCAAATATACATGCCCGGTAAGGATATTGGACATAAAGATCGAATATACATGTTCGGTAAGGATATTGAACACATATAGATAGCATATGTCGTAAGGATATTAGACATACACCGAAAGAGACCGATCAAGACGACTCTAACAAAGGTTTCAAATATACATGCCCGTAAGGATATTGGACACATAAAGATCAAATATACATGTTCGGTAAGGATATTGAACACATATAAAGATGCATATGTCAGGTTGAAGGATATTAGACAGACACCGGAAAGAGACCGACCGAAGATGACTCTAACAAAGGCTTCAAAATATACATGCCCGGTAAGGATATTGGACACATAAAGATCGAATATACATGTTCGGTAAGGATATTGAACACATATAAGGAGCATATATCAGTTAAGGATATTAGACATACACCGGAAAGAGACCGACCGAAGACGACTCTAACAAAGGCTTCGAAATATACATGCCCGGTAAGGATATTGAACACATATAGATAGCATATGTCAGGTAAGGATATTAGACATACACCGGAAAGAGACCGACCGAAGACGACTCTAACAAAGGCTTCGAAATATACATGCCCGTAAGGATATTGACACATAAAGATCGAATATACATGTTCGTAAGGATATTGAACACATATAGGAGCATATGTCGTAAGGATATTAGACATACACGGAAAGAGACCGAATCAAGACGACTCTAACAAAGGTTTCAAATATACATGCCCGGTAAGGATATTGGACACATAAAGATCGAATATACATGTTCGGTAAGGATATTGAACACATATAAGGAGCATATGTCAGGTAAGGATATTAGACATACACCGGAAAGAGACCGACCGAAGACGACTCTAACAAAGGCTTCGAAATATACATGCCCGGTAAGGATATTGGACACATAAAGATCGAATATACATGTTCGGTAAGGATATTGAACACATATAGATAGCATATGTCAGGTAAGGATATTAGACATACACCGGAAAGAGACCGACCGAAGACGACTCTAACAAAGGTTTCGAAATATACATGCCCGGTAAGGATATTGGACACATAAAGATCAAATATACATGTTCGGTAAGGATATTGAACACATATAAGGAGCATATGTCAGGTAAGGATATTAGATGTATAATCGGAAAGAGACCAATCAAGACGACTCTAACAAAGGTTTCAAAATATACATGCCCGTAAGGATATTGGACATAAAGATCGAATATACATGTTCGGTAAGGATATTGAACACATAAGGAGCATATATCGCTAAGGATATTAGACATACACCGAAAGAGACCAATCAAGACGACTCTAACAAAGGCTTCAAATATACATGCCCGTAAGGATATTGAACACATATAGATAGCATATGTCGTAAGGATATTAGACATACACCGAAAGAGACCGATCAAGACGACTCTAACAAAGGTTTCAAATATACATGCCCTAAGGATATTGGACACATAAAGATCGAATATACATGTTCGTAAGGATATTGAACACATATAGGAGCATATGTCGTAAGGATATTAGACATACACCGGAAAGAGACCGATCAAGACGACTCTAACAAAGGTTTCAAATATACATGCCCGTAAGGATATTGGACACATAAAGATCGAATATACATGTTCTGTAAGGATATTGAACACATATAGGAGCATATGTCGTAAGGATATTAGACATACACCGGAAAGAGACCGATCAAGACGACTCTAACAAAGGTTTCAAATATACATGCCCGAAGGATATTGGACACATAAAGATCGAATATACATGTTCGTAAGGATATTGAACACATATAGATAGCATATGTCGTAAGGATATTAGACATACACCGAAAGAGACCGATCAAGACGACTCTAACAAAGGTTTCAAATATACATGCCCGTAAGGATATTGGACACATAAAGATCGAATATACATGTTCGTAAGGATATTGAACACATATAAGGAGCATATGTCGTAAGGATATTAGACATACACCGAAAGAGACCGATCAAGACGACTCTAACAAAGGTTTCAAATATACATGCCCGTGAAGGATATTGACACATAAAGATCGAATATACATGTTCGTAAGGATATTGAACACATATAGATAGCATATGTCGTAAGGATATTAGACATACACCGAAAGAGACCGATCAAGACGACTCTAACAAAGGTTTCAAATATACATGCCCGTAAGGATATTGGACATAAAGATCGAATATACATGTTCGGTAAGGATATTGAACACATATAAGGAGCATATGTCGTAAGGATATTAGACATACACCGGAAAGAGACCGATCAAGACGACTCTAACAAAGGCTTCAAATATACATGCCCGTAAGGATATTGGACACATAAAGATCGAATATACATGTTCGGTAAGGATATTGAACACATATAGGAGCATATGTCGTAAGGATATTAGACATACACCGAAAGAGACCGATCAAGACGACTCTAACAAAGGTTTCAAATATACATGCCCGTAAGGATATTGGACACATAAAGATCGAATATACATGTTCGGTAAGGATATTGAAACATATAGATAGCATATGTCGTAAGGATATTAGACATACACCGAATGAGACCGATCAAGGTACTCACCGGGGAAAGATATATGGAATGGTAAAACGCCGATCAAGACGAATTCACGGGAAAGAGGCCAACCAAAGAGACTCTAGCAAGGATTGCTAGGCTATGTTGGACTTTAAAAGTTTATAATATGAAATACAATATCCCTCGTGCCAAAGGCGGGTGTATTCTTCAAGAGTGGCAATTATATGAATTACCACACACCAAGTATGGATACTCAAACAACCGAGAAGCAAGAAAGGTTAGACACCGACTCTTACTCGCGCTCTAACGACAGAGGCAAACATGGGTAAGATAACCAAAATAAGAAATTTGCAAAAAGCGAGACGCTTTGTAAATGAATTGAATTTGAATGATGTAGGAGATCGACACTGGGTCAAAATGCATAACAACAAGAAGAATTTTGAGGGAACTCGACTGGAATACCACTGGGATTTTTATTGATAAACTTTCTGAGACGCAAAAGGTACCGAGAATCATTTTAACTGGCTTATGCTTAGATGCATGTTTGAGATCATTATTTTTTCTGAATGCTCCATATCATGGAAATGCTACGCATTTTGAGGATGCTATGTAATGCAATGATGCATGTTTTAATGATTCACCCAGACTAAAAGCAATCATGAGCGCCGAGGGAACGCCAACCCTTCATGAATTGAATACAATCATCCGTCTTCATCAAAGAGATGATAGTTCGACCCCGATAGGGGATTGTGGAATGGAAGTATCATCTTTCAATGGTTAGCATCATCGGGAAGTAACTCGGGATTAACATTCATCCGATGACAATCGACATAGAGTTCCTGACACGAGCTCTAGCATGAGAGGGGTCGACAACATCTTCCGCACAAGTGAGCTTTGGAAAGTGATCTTGCCGGTGTAGACCGCTCTTTGCAATCTTCCGCTTGGAAGGACCGATAACATCCAAGGGCACACATGCCATGGATATCCTTGGGAGAGAAAGAAGTTTTGTTGGAGATTTAAGCTCAAGCGCAACGTTTTATTTAAAATCTTTATAACAAAACCCGTAAAACAGAGATATAACAATAATTTCGCATGATCAACTGTTTAATCGTTAATGCCAAAATTGTAATTCGAGTAACTTCAGAATTATGCCATGCCGCTGGCAATCGATGTTTATATGAAGTTTATTGAAAATATCGACGCTGCTTTTGCAAACAAAACAGCTTAAAAATACATAAAATAAGACAGAGATAAATGATAGAAAACACAGCTTGATGAAAGTAATTTTATTGATTGATTAGCCTGTAAATGAGCATTTACATCAAGAAGCAAACCAAAAGAGGCAATTGCTTATACATCAAAGTTAAAAGAAAAGGTGACAATAAAAATCATGGATTTTGTCGAACTCGAATCCGCCATGCCCTTTACAACTTCAACATCCCTTAACATCGAGCCATCCGATATGCTCCGATTAGCCTAACCTCAATCCTCTCGGATTATCAAGTTTTGTAGATAGCCGACCAAAACATGTGTCGTGGATTGTAGTCGTCGCTTTGAATCCCTAATTTTGCCTCGACCGCTCTTTCGGTTTTCAATCCACCGATACCTTTTGCCCAAGCCGCCTTTCGTGTTTTCGACTTGTCGGGTGTACAATCTTTATATTTATCCCTAACTTTGCCCGAACCTCTTGGTTCGCGGGATGCCCTTATTTTGCTTAGGCCACCAACCTAACGGTCTCTTTTATGCTAAGTATTTTTGACTACATCCGCATTGATCGGGTGAGGGAAATCTTCTCCATCCATAGTCATGAGCAACATAGCTCCTCCAGAGAAAACTTTCTTCACGACATACGGTCCTTCATAATTTGAGCCCATTTGCCCCGAGCCGCCACTATTGGGAGGCAAAATTCTTCAAAGACAAGGTCACCATTGAAATTCCGAGGACACACTCTCTTGTCGAAAGCCCTTTCATACGCTCGTATAGCTGTCCATGACAAATAGTCACTCTTCTCGCCGATGAGATTCAATTGATCAAGTCTGCTTGAACCCATTCACTTCATCGAGTTGCACATCCGTTAAAATCCTTAAGGAAGGATCTCAACTTCCACGGTAGGACCGCCCATACCGTATACCAACGAGAAGGGAGTTGCCCCTGACGGGCGATTGAAGTGCGATAGCTGCAAGGCAAATGGCAGCATCTCGTACAATCCTTGTAAGTGACAACCATCTTTTGTACAATCTTCTTGATATTCTTGTTTGTCGCCCACAAAGACCATTCATTTTTGGACGATATGGGAAGAGTTATGATGTTTTATCTTGAAACCGCGCACAATCTTTCATCATTTTATTGTTGAGATTCGAGCCGTTATCGAATGATCTTCTCAGAACCCCATAACGACAAATGATATTATGCTTGATGAAACGTGTGACCACTTGTCTAGTGACACGAGCATAAGATGCCTCAACCCATTTGGTAAAGTAGTCAATGGCAACAAGGATGAATCGATGTCCATTAGAAGCGTGGGCTTAATTTCTCCAATCATATCAATGCCCCACATCGCAAAAGGCCATGGAGAAGTCAAAACATTTAATGAAGAAGGTGGCACATGCATCTTATCACAGAATTTGGCATTTGTAGCATGTTCGCATGGTTGTAGCAATATTCTCCATGGTGGACCAATAATAGCCCGCCTCAAGATCTTCTTGGCCATGGTGTGTCCACTAGAATGCGCCCCAAGGAGCCTTCATGAATTTATTCTATAATCTTATTTGCTTCGGTTCATCCACACGATCCGAGCAAAACAGAGTCATAGTTCCTTTTGTACAACACACCCCATTGAGGAAGAATTTAGTGAGTACTTGCAGAGCCTTCTTATCAACGATGGAAGCCATCGTGGTACTTTAGTCTCGAGATATCTTTTGATGTCATAGAACCAAGGTTTTCATCCGCTTCACCTTCTACTTCATAGCGTAACGCAGCTCATCCAACCTCAATATAGTGATAGACGGGCATCATTCGCCCATCCGACCTTAAACATGGATGATGGTAGCCAAAGCATCCGCCAAATTGTTCTCCTCCCTCGATGTGATCAAAAGTGATCTCGCCGAAATAAGGGATCAACTTCAAGACATGATCTCGATATGGAATCAAATTCGTGGCGGTCTCCCAATCTCCATTGATTTGACTAATACCAAGGCGTAATCTCCAGATACCGCTAAGATCTTGATTCTCGATCAATGGTCGCTTCAATTCCAAAAATACAAGCTTCAGACCGCCACATTATTGGTGCAATCGAAACAGACCGCAAAGGAATGGGATATGAAAACCGGTTGAGAAGTGATAATGGCGCCAACACCATTTCCTAATGCATTCGAGGCTCCATCGAATGCCAACGCCCACCGTGAGCTGTGCTCGGGTCCTCTTCGTGGCTCGAATGTTACAATCTCGATATACATAATGTCCTCATCGTGAACTCAAACTTCATCTACCGATAGTCATCATCTAATGGTTGTTGAGCGAGATAGTCCGCCACCACACTACTTTTGATGGCCTTCTGAGTAGTGTATTGGATATCATATTCTGTCAGAATCATTTGCCACCGGGCTATCCTTCCTGTGAGAGCTGGCTTCTCAAAGATATACTTTATCGGGTCCATTTTGGAGATCAAGAAAGTAGTGTGAGTCAACATGTACTGTCTGAGTCGTTTTGCTGCCCATGCGAGTGCACAACAAGTCTTTTCCAATAATGAATACCTCGATTCACATTCTGTGAACTTCTTGCTCAAGTAGTATATGGCGTGCTCTTTTCTGCCTGTCTCATCATGTTGACCGAGCACACAACCCATGGAATTCTCCAACACGGTCAAGTACATAACCAACGGTCTACCCTCCACCGGGGGTGAGAGAATTGGAGGCTCTTGTAGGTACCTCTTTATACCGCCGAATGCCGCCTCGACAATCGCTGCTCCACCGGTCGCTGGATTCTTTTCAAATTGAAAATGGGCTCACAGTGTAGTCGTGAGATGAGAAATGAACCTAGCGATGTAATTCGCCTTCCCAAGAAACCTCGCACTTCCTTTTCTCGTCTTGGCCTGGCATTTCTTGTATCGCTTTTATCTTGCAGGTCCACCTCGATCCCTTTCTCGCTCACAATAAAGCCTAAAAGTTTCCGATCTCACCCCAAAGGTGCACTTACTGGGTTCAACCTCACCGAACTCTCTCAACCTTTCAACAATTTCAACAAGTGAACTGTGTTCTTCTTCTGTTCGACTTGGCAATCATATCATCAACGATACTTCAATCTCTTTATGCATCATATCGTGAAAGAGAGTGACCATAGCTACCGATATGTTGCCCTCGCTCTTCAAACCGAAAGGCATCACTTTGTAGCGAAAGTTCCCACGGTGTAATGAAAGTAGTTTTCCATATCATCACGCCATCTTAACTGGTTGTAGCTGAGAAACCATCCATGAAGGAGAATACTTTAGCTTGAGCAAGATTATCGACCGTAATGTCGATGTGCGGAGAGGGAAGTCATCCTTAGGGCTAGCTCTATTCGATCCCTATAATCAACACATCCTTACCTTGCCGCCTTCTTCGCACCGCACAATGTTTGCAACCCATGGGGATAAGAAACAACCTTTAGGAAACCGCGCCCATCCGCTTCTCGAACCTCTTCTTTGATCTTCCTTGACATTTCGGATGTGTTCTACGAAGCTTCCGCCGTGGGCATCCTTCCTTGAGGCAATTCTGCATAACGATGTCAAGATTCAACCCGCATATCTTCATAAGACCAAGCAAAGATGTCCACGCACTGTAGCATTTCGACAAGCTTTTGCTTAACTCCATCTTCCAATGCTGCCCCAATCTTGACCTCCTTTCGAGCCCCTGCTCCCGATTAATCACTTAGATCCTCTTGGTGCGGCCGATGACCTTTTCTTCTTGCCTCAACATCCGGCTAGTTCTTCGTGTAATTCACACCTCTTCGCTTGATAAATTGGTTCATCGAATCATAATGAGCCACGCAGAATCATCGTCGACAAAATTCGGTCCGTCAAGGACCACATCTCTGGTTGGTAATTTTATTTTATTATTATTTTTAATTAAGTTTTTTAATAATAAAATAAAATAAAAAGAAAAGACAAAAGGTTTGTATAAAAAGAAAGTAAAATTTGATATTGTCACCTTTAAAAGAAATAAGTGAAGAAAAACAAAGAGAGAAAAATTTGAATGCAAAAGGACGCCCTTCATTAATGATAAACTTGAAAGTTAAAACATGGTGGCCCTACAAAGATGATCACTACGCCTTGGGCATAACGAGGAATTATGGAATGACATAAACATGTAAAATTACTCTTCAAAACGGGTAACCACAAAGAACATCTTCAACGAGCCAATTTGAAAGCTCACGCCCCGAACAATGGTAGATCCACTTGTCCACATCATAGTCACCATCCGCTTCACCATCAATGGCATCAACATCTTCAACTGGATTCCACCTTGACAAACTTGACAGAGGAGACACCCTTTGCTTACGGGTGGAGACGAGACCTTCATTTTGGGAGCAAAACCCAAACCCTCTTATCCGTCTGGGTAGGAAGTTCTAGCACTCTTCCCCACCCTTCGTGATGTCCCGACTTAACAATAGCCCGAGCCCGCTTGTAGGATGCCATGGAGACTTCACCTTTTGCAAAGGGATCTTATCGATCGACACGCCTCAAAAGCCGGCATGGAGTTTCGTGGATCTCCTTCAACTTCAACATATCGAAAGTTGCTCGATGACCGACGACATAATCTTCTTCACCATAAATGGTGACCACCTTCCATTAATTAAGAACTTCAACTTTGGTGCAAGGTGGATGTCAAAGACCAGCCCCATGAATCCAAGGCCCAAGTAAACAACAAGAGGAGGGATTAATATCCATGACGAAAAAGTGATCAAAACCTCGGGCCTACCTTAATAGGTAGGTCCACCTCGCCAAACACCGATCTTTTCGACCCATCAAACGCCTTAACTATCAAATCACCGGGTCTCAAAGACGACCCTTCATAATCCAACTTCAAGAGAGTAGACTTTGAAGAACATTGAGGATGATCCCGTCAACCAAAGACACGGATAAAGTAGTTCTCGCTATCTCCACGAAACGTAGCGCTTTGTTATGCTTCCTTCCTCGAGGTAAATCAAGTCAAGAAACCGAGACCATTACTTGTCAAATGTTGTTCACAATGCCTCCAAATTGGTTAACCGAGATCTCTTGGGAACTAAGGATGTTCCTAATAAATGATAAGAGCATCATGTGAGGCTCGAATCCTCAACAAAGCTAGGATAGAAATCTTGGCCTCGTCGAGCTGGTCGATTATCTTGTAATCGCCTTCTTTATATACCTCATCAATTCTTCAACATCTTTGGTCATCTCGTGGCTCGTAATGTGTTCTAGAATCTTGGTGCCGACTCACCCCCAATCATGACTCTTCCCTTTGCTTTAGCCTTGGCCAAAGCTTCAAGATTTTTCTCAACTAGATTGTGGAGAGAAGATCCGCCCACTCGTAATCCGACTTTCTTCCGCAATGTCATGCACCGCAGCTCAAATCTTCCAATCTTCTTTTCATCGACTTTCTCCTTCGAGGTCTCGACATTCAATTTCTTGCCACAAGAGTACTCGCACCCATAATTCCACGGATGGCCTTTTCGCTAGTGTAGGTAATCGACCCGCCAAGTGATAATCACAGGAGGTTTCTTAGTCGGCACGGGATTGTAACGGAATCCTTCTAGAAGTGACGGGATAGTGACCACGCCAACCTCATCTTCAACATTCGCATATCAAGTTCTTTCGACGAATCAAGAGTCCCTTCAAGAATCGTCAATCTCGCCTCTCAAATTATCACAACCTTCAATTTGATTAAACATTGTTTACAATCGACCGGTCAAATAGCAAGTGTACTATTTATCGATGTAGTAATAATGGGAAACCCCAAAGTCGATCTCTTGAGGACTCGCACGTGAATTAAGTTTGTTCGAATGAATATCAATTGAACAAAAGCAATGGTTGATTGTTTGTTTCGAGCTACGATAATACGAAAACTAAATTTATAGAAGATTATATATGACGACGAGAATAATGCCCGGCGGTGTATGAATCATGATACAATGACCAATTTGTTTCGTTATTTTGAAAAGCTATGTTTCAACTTTTCTTTCCCTATACCCAAAGTTATTTTTCCGCAATTCCTTTCAAGAAAATTTTGGTATCTCTCTTGCCCTAATTCCCCGATGCCAAGAGAGAATATCAAGCATCTGCTCGACATAAAACATGTATTCGTAGGGTATTCTAATTCCTTAGAATATCACCTATGATAAAAGTGATGCAACAGATTAGGATTGCCGATCGTGCCAACCCTAATTACGATCAATAATCATTTCTTCCAAGGATTAAGCATTAAAATGTTGCACACAATAAAGAATAAGGTTTAAACATAAAACTCATATTACGAAACATCAATTAGTCATTACAACGCGAATCGTGACACCTCCCGACATTGGGAGGTTTAGCTACTCATGTTCATACTACTAATGAAAATGTAATCAAGAAGAAAAGTCATTACAATAGATTTGGAGAGGTTGATCGCCGATTGCTTCCGCCTTGATCGATCCTTCTTCTCCTTGAATCACCACTCTAAGCTCTCTCCAATATGTTAATTCTCCCAATCCAAAAGTCCCCTCCTCTAACCCTACTTCCTAATATAACAAAGATTCTCAAAAATTAAAAGAAATGTCCAACCGCCTCAAACTTGTCCCACCAAGATGTCGAAAAATAGAAATTTTCGCCTCGGATGCCCCGACACGGTCAGGTTGCGGACACGGGTGACCGTGTCGTTGCCGCTCAGAAATCAAGTCCACACCTTCAGAGGACACGACACGGTCCAGGTTGTACAACACGGGTGGCCGTGTTGTGTTGCTGGTTTATCCCATTTTCATCTCCTACAGGTGCCACGACACGGGCCGTGTTGCACGACACGGGCACCCGTGTCACACTTCTGAAATCTTCGTTTTCGTGCGTCTCTTCTGTATTTGGATCATTTTCGCATTGGTATCGGATAGCCAACTAGATAGAAACCCGAAACACCTTGAAACAACAACCAAATTACACGCACCAACGGTAAAAGTGATAAAAACATGGACACATGACTTGCTTATCCTAATCAGATAATCCTGATGAAACATAATTAAAATACTAAAAGAAAACTCATGAAAACATAAGAAACGACACTAAAACCTCGCTTGAAAGTACGACAAAAGATCACCGATCAAACTCCCCGAACTTGAACTTTTGCTTGACCTCAAGCAATAAGCTTGCATAGCACCTTAATAACCCAATCAATAGCTTAGAACTCATGGATGAAACGATGATACTCAGACGTGAGTTTTCGCCTAAGTCACCGGATGAATACTTTTGGTACTTTCTCTCAATCAAGGTATCGCACGAACACTAAACCGCAGGCACCACGGTCCTCAATCTCCTTTGTGGCAACCTCTAACTATGCTTGGGCTTAGGTCTTATTTTTCGATTTTCTAACCTTTTCATTCGACAATCATTTTTAAGGCTTTTTATGATTTTTTCGTTGTATGCACAAGATTGATCAAATGTATCTTTTCAGACACCCTTTTTTTCTTGTCCCTTTAGGGACGACCTTTAGGTACAACAACCGTTAGGGTCAATAACCAAAGTAGGGTTACCCAACTTAGAAGGATCGATTGTCTAATTGTCTTTATTCATTTTTTCTGTTTTTTTTTTTATTCAACAGCTTTTTCTCGATCAACCTTGCACACACACTTAGTATAGATTAAGCCCGACACAAGAGAAACTATTCGGGCATACTTCTCGCATCAAAGTACCATGGCACAAATCTACACGCTAGACTGCTCCTTACTCAAGACTCATGCTCGTGTTATACCTCAACATCAAGATTTTTCTAATTTCCCCAACCGTTTCTTTTCACTCAACTCTATATACTTTCTCCTCACTTCACCGCAAAACCAAATAAAATACGCAAAGACTAATTAATTTTTTTCCGCTCAAGTCGAGGTGTTTTCACAACGGATTTCCAACATATTTCCAAACAAGCAACTTAAAACTACTACCGACTCAAAAGAAAACCCATACAGAGGAAAGAAAACGAAAAGACAACTAGAATAACAAAGCAAAACACATAAATAAACAAATAAATACCCCCACACCGAACTCAACAAAGGTCCTCACGGTTGAGAACGAGCAGAAGGGACTCACCGAGATCACCGAGGTGGCTGGTCGGCAACCGCATCCGTTGCATCCACTCATGCATTTCCCCAATGAGCTGCCCCATGGAGCCGCCTCCTCGCTCTTTTTGCTCATCGCCTTGCCTTGCCCGCCACTACGGATATAGCACACTTGATCGCATCCATCCCATTCGCTTTTGGTCATGCTCCACGAACCCGACGAGTTACCGTGATTCGCATGAGTCTCCTCTCGATAGGGTCCTCACCAGTTGATTATCCGCTTCACCTTCCGAACTCGCACAAGCATCAAAATTTTCTCCGCTGCCTTGCATAGGACTTCATGACAACCGCTAGCTTGTTTGTCAATAGAAATAAAATCGTGAGTGTAAAGCTAACAAATGGTGATTACGGTAACTGTGGAATAATAATCATTAAAAACTTTGATCATACCTTGGTGGTGAGTGTAGCTAAGTCAATCTTAGTCTTACCTCCCACCGTGGGTTCTTCCATCACCAGGACCGTAGCCGAGGTAGTCACTATCCGGGTGATCATCCCTCCAAGAATGTCACCAAGAGTGCATTGGCTACCCGTCAGTGATCGGCGCAAAGCAATGATATTGATTAGTTCCTTATTAGCCATGCCATAGAGCAAGTATAGCTCTTTGTGTGGCCACCCAGATTATCCCCACGACGTAAAAGGGTGTAGGCCAACCCCTTTGGGCATATCGAAACAAGGGTCAGGAATGCATGAAGCCTTGGCCCCTTAGCGACATACTCGAGCCCTCGTAATTGCTTTCCAAAAGTCGCTTGCAACAAAAGTGGTGGAGGTGCCCTGGCCAAAGCTCTAAGCTTAAGAACGCGCCCCAATTCCGCGACCGACAGAGAATGGTCATTATCAAACAAACGAAACTTGAGAGTGCCAAAATACTCCTCATCGAGCCTCGTCCACCTATGGCGGAGCCGAAAATCCAAAGAACTCAAAATTCAAGGTTATGCGCTCAAATGTCGGCTTCAAACCGCATAAATTCAAGCATGCCTAAAGTATGAAACATCCTATGTACTCCATTCGTAGCCCTAAGTTATCTAAAGTGTCATTACAAATGTACCGGCCTAATCAACTTACGCTTCACCAATCGCATATACATGCTGATGGTCCGATCCTCAAATAGAATACCATGAGCATTCGCCATGCGATGAGCTCGCTTTAGGGCGGAGGATTCAATGACCCTTTCCAAGATCTCTCGTGGAGGCATGGTGAGAACTCAGAATAACACAAATCAACAAAATTCGACAGAGAGATTAGACAAAACGGAGACCGTAGGAATAACAATGGAGATGAGATGATCAACTTTCTCAACAGGGATGAGGAGTTTTAGTGAGTGGGTAATGCCGAAAAGTGAGACTTAAAGGAAGAGTAACAATGGAGGCTAGGGCTGAGAGTGAGAGAGAGGTAGAAGAAGAAGAGTTAATGAGAATAATAAAATAATATGTGGTAAATAATAGAGTTAAAAGTGGGTAAAGGGATAAAATTGTGGGCCCAAGTCAAAACGCAGTTCGCCTCACGACACGGGTCAGGTTGCACCACACGGCACCCGTGTCGACTCGCTGATTTCGTGTCGCGAGCCACAACACGGGCCGTGTTGCACAACACGGGCACCCGTGTTGCATCCCTGTTCTGCCACGAATTTAATTTCCAAAGCCATGTTTCAAGAGCTACAACACGGGTGTTGCACAACACGGGCACCCGTGTTGTATCCCTGTTCTGCCACGAAATTACCATGTAACCCCATTTCTTGACACGGCCGTGTCATGCAACACGGGTGGCCGTGTCAGGGCTCTGAAACCACACCAAATCATGCATTTTGTCTTTTCAAACCCGCTTATTCGACACCTCTCCTTCCATTTTGATTAGTGAGACACATCAACTAAAGACCTACAAAATGAACAATCAAAATTAAATAAAATCGTGGGTTGCCTCCCACGGTTACCGCGCTTATCGTCGATGGCTCGACGGTCCGTTGTCCTACTGAGTAAGACGAATGACCTCAATCTGTCCAATCTTTTGACCTTGAAAATAAGGCTTAAGCCTCTGCCCATTAACTTTGAAAATGTCTCCATTGGCTTGATTCTTAATCTCGACCGCTCCATACGGAAACACCTTATGAACCACAAAAGGTCCCACCATTTGGACCGCAATTTTCCCGGAATAGCTTCAAGCGGAATTGTATGTATGACCACCGTCCTTCCCAAAACTCTTTTCCGGATTCTCCTATCGTGCCACTTCTTGGTCTGCTCCTTGTAAACCTTGCATTCTCATACGCATAATTCAAACTCTTCTAATTCATGCAGCAGTAATCCTAGAATTTCGCTAGAGATACATCCATGTTCAAGAATTTGTTGCCCAAAAGCCTTGTGTTCCACTCTAAAGGCGATGATGTGCTTTGCCATAGACGAGTTGGTACGGTGACATCCGATAGGTGTTTTGAAAGGCCTGTAAGCCCATAATGCATCATCTAACTTTGTCGCCAATCTTTTCGCGACGAACTCACCGCCTCTCCGTAATCCGCTGAGCTGCCTATTAGACACTTCTACTTGACCACTGCTTGGGATGGTAGGAGTGGCTACCTGGTGCTTCACATTGTACTTTCAAGGAGTTTCTCCATGAGGTGATTTAGGAAGTGAGTTCCTTCATCACTTATCAATGCTCGCATCTCGAACTCGAAAAGATGTTCTCTCAAGAACTTGACTACTACCTTAGCATCATTGGTTGGTAAGGCTACCGCTTCCACCCATTTCGATACATAATCCACAAAGAACTAGGATGTAGTTCTTCCCGAATGACGGTGAAATGGACCCATGAAGTCAATCCCCAAACATCGAATAACTCGACCTCTAGCATGAAATTGGGCATTTGATTTCTTGATATGTTCCCAATCACCGACACTTATCACACTCCTTCACCATCTCCGGCATCCTTGAACAATGTCGGCCAAGACAACTCGATTGCAAAACTTTAGATGCAAAGGCGGTCACCGCTAAAATGTCCACCGATTCGAATCATGACATGCTCTCAACACATCTCTTTGTTCTTCCTCGTGCACACATCGTCGATCAATCCGTCCACCTCTCTGTGTATGTAAGTGGTCGTCCCATAGATAAAACCCGCAATCATGAACAAACTTTTTCTTACGGTTAGAATCAAAATCATCTCGAATTATACCGCCAACCGTAGTTTGCATAATCCGCAAACCAAGGCACTCCAACAACAATGCTAGGATGTGTTCATCAAGAAACTCATCCTTTATTGGACGCCGATCTTCGCCTCCTCAATAGGTGACATTCGAGAGAGGTGATCACCACGGTGTTCTCACACCCTTTCTTGTCACGAATTTCTACATCGAACTCTTGAGGAGTAAATCCACCTCAGAGTCTCTCGATTCCCGCTAGCAAAAGATATTTCAAAGCAAAGATGGTCAGGTACACAATTACTTTGGAACCCAATAGATATTGCCCGAATTTATCAAAGGCATAAACAACCGCTAACAACTCCTTCTGTAGTTGCATAATTCATCCGCGTGGTTCAACACGTGACTAGCATAATAAATAACATGAAGCGCCTTTCTTCCGCTGTCCAAGAACAGCCCCTACCGCAATGTCGCCGATCGCACATGATCTCAAAGGGAAAGACCAATCAGCGCTATCACAATGGGTGCCGACACCGCTTATTTTTTAGTGTCTCAAAAGCATCGGCACACTCTTTGTTAAATACAAAAGGCTGATCTTTAACTAACAAGGTCACAATGGCTTGGCTATTTTCAAAAATCTCGATGAACCTACTAGAACCCCGCATGGCCTAAGAAACTCGAACACCTTTCTCATTCACAAAGGTGGTAATTTTGAGATAACCTCCACTTTAGCTTGATCGACTTCGATCCCTTGTGAGAAATCTTGTGACCAAGAACAATGCCTTCTCGCACTAAAATGGCACTTTTCCCGCTTTAGGATCGATTGCTTTGACATCGCAAAACAAGTGAAAGGTTAGCTAGACAGCTATCAAATGAGGATCCAAAACAGAGAAATCGTCCATGAAGACTTCCATATGCTTCTCAAGCATATCAAAAATAGAAGTCATGCATCGTTGAAATGTCGCAAGGCAGACAACCCGAATGGCATCCTTCGATAAGCAAAGACACCATAAGGGCAAGTGAAAGTCTTTCTCTTGATCCTCCGTGCAACCGCAATTTGGTTGTACCCGAGTATCCATCCGTAAAACAATAGTAGTCATGCCCACTAACCTTTCTAACATCCGTCAATGAATGGCAGAAAATGATCTTTCTCGTGGCTAAATTTAGTCTCCGTAGTCAATGCACACCCGCCACCCAAAGGATCTGCTCTAGTTGGATCAACTCATTCTTTTCATTCACAATTACAAGAGGCCTCCTTTCTTGGGCACCACATGAACGGGACTCACCCATGTATCGTCCGAGATAGGTAAATAAGTCCCGATCTAACTTTACAACTTCCTTTCTCACCACCTCCTTCATAACCGGGTTCAATCTCCTCTGGGGCTGTACCACTGGTTTGTGATCTTCTTCCATGAGAATTTTATGCATGCAAACCGTAGGACTTATACCTTTGAGGTCTTCGATTTTCCAACCAATAGCACCTCTGAAATTTTTAAGAACTTCAATTAACTTGTCTTCCTGCACACTTTGCAAATTAGAGCTAATGATAGCAGGACATTTTTCATCAGTGTCAAGGAAAACGATTTCAGATTCTTAGGAAGTCGCTTCAACTCGAACTTTTGGCTTGTCTTCATTACTGCTCAACTCTACAGTTGCCTTAGGTCTTCCCACCTATGTGTCCGGGATCTTTTTAGAACAGGTTGAATATTCAACATTTCCACCACTTCCTTTTCACTACCCTCAACTTCTGCATTTTCCTCAAAAATTGACATACTCAAGACTCTTTCGAGAGGCATTCTTGATACACTCGCCATGTGATCCCTTTCTCCCACTTGCTCAAACACTTGAATGTTGCTACTTGTGCCAAAATCCTCTTTATGCCTCATGGTATTACGAACATCTATTTTCAGCTCCTCATCATAAACCTTCAAAGTAAGTGTACCCCTTCCATATCGATCATAACTCTCCCGTTTCCAAGAATGGTCGGCCCAAAATTAGCGCATCTCTTCATCTTCCCAAGATTTCAAGGATCACGAATCCACCGAAACACAAACTTATCCACTTTCACAAGAACGCCTTGGACAACTCCATAAGGCCGCTTAATGTAATGATCCGCAAATTGAGAGTCATCCGAGTGTCTTGACAGCACCAATACCTAACTTTTGTAGATGGAGAGAGGTATGAGATCGACATTAGCACCCGTGATCGATTAACTCTCTTGAAAGATCTATCACCAATAGTGCAAGGTATGGTAACCGCCTCGCTTTTCTTTTTCACCGAATCTTAAGGCCCGCAAAATAGCACTACAAGTTTCGTTAGAATAATAGGCTCATCTCGCAATGGTTCGCTTCTAGCAATGATGTCCTTCATGAATTTAGCATATGTAGGCATCCTCAAGTGCCTCCAATAACGGAATATTCAGCTCCATTTTTGAACAACTCAAGAAACTTCTCAAAATTCTTCTCACGCCTTTTTCTTATTTCGGGGGTAAGGGAGTTTGATCAACGGTTTCGTTCTTCCACTTTTCTTTAGTAACGGCGGCCGGTATTGCCAATTCTTCCTCAACTCTCTCATTCTCTTTTATGTCCAACTCCACTTCCAGCAGCTTGATCTTCACTTACCGATGTCTTTTCCACATCTTCACTTGGTTTCTCTCCGGTAGTGACAAGATTGACTTTATGATTGTCCTTGATTAGTACAGCGCTGGGAGCGCCCTGTTTGAGGAATTGCAAGATGTTGGGCGATTTGACTCATTTGCACTTCAAGATTCTTTATTGAGGCCCGTATTCTGAAATTACTCTTGTCTCTTCTTGGGATTGAGAATGGAGCGCCATCTTCTCAATGGCAATTTCCCAATCCGCCTTTCTTGGACCCCGTGGTTGATATTGCGCTGAGATTGGTAAGGTTGTTGTTGCGACGTATTGTTGTTGTTGTTGAGGTTGGTACCGCTGAGATCTGATACTGCCGCCCCGGACCGTTTTTGAACGCTTCCTGGTCCTTCCAAGAGAAATTTGGGTGATTCTTCCAACCCGGATTATATGAGTTGGCATACGGATTGTTCTCGCTTAGCATTTGAATCGCTCAACTCGCTCTTGAGTTGCTACACATGCATAGCAAAGTGCGTCCACCACATATTTCACAAAGGACCGCTGAAGCGGTTCCACCTTTGCCATCGCTCGAGTTCCGATATTCATCTTTTTCAATCTTCTCTCTACTCGCAGCGATTTGATCCTCCATTTTCACAACTCGCCTGCGCTTCAAATCTATCTTGCCATCCGTTGGTTCACAAGACGATCATACAACTCAAGATGCTCATTGGCGATAGCCTCTATAATTTTCCGATACCAAGAGTCGTTGAGAAATTTGTAGATCCACCCAAAGCAGATTCATCACTGCTTTGTCTTTAATCGTAGTCATTCACGAAGTTTTGCATCCGCCGCTTGCATCCATGTTGTGAGTAGGACAGCGCTAGACATCTTTTGAACCTCTTGTATGCATCCCCAAGTGATTCTTCTTTTGTTTGAAATTAACAATATCGTATCTTTACGGATGAACACCAAGGTGGAAATACTGCTGAGGAATGTCTGCTTCCATCTCTTGCCATGTTGTGATACTCCCACCGGAGTGAGTAGAACCACTCTTCCGCATCATCGAGTGTAAAAGGGAACATAACAAGTCTCTTTGCCTCCTGAATGACCTCGATTTTCAACGACGGTGGTAGTCGAAATCAAGATGCTTATTTGCATCCTCGTTGATTCTTCCGGCGAAAGGCTTGCTCTCCAATCGGATGGTCGATGGATGTAGCGGAAGTGTGCTACATTCATCGTTGATTGACAATGGTCATCCGGTTTGGTTGAGCATTTGCCCTCCATAGTCCCCTAGCAATCTCGCCGGGTCGACGCTATGTTACCATTATTCTCGATCCATTTCTCTCGCCGAACCGAGTCGCGGCTCGTAATGCATGTACTTCGCCTTCCGCTTTGATTTATAGTATCGGGTTCTCGCACTTGATACGCCGCCTTTCAACTCTTAATTGACGCGCCTCGTGCAATGCTCTTTCCGGTTCTCGTGTCAAAGGAAAATTTAGTGAGGTCCGACCGCATAAACAAGTCGATAAAAGTTAGAACAGATAGCAAAATTGCGTATAAAATAAAATAGCAGTAAGAATAAAATTTTAGTCATGAGCAACAAAATTTCAATTGAAATAGCTCAACTAAACTTAATTATTTGGCAGCAACGGCGCCAAAACTTGACCGTCAAATAGCAAGTGTACTATTTATCGATGTAGTAATAATGGGAAAACCCCAAAGTCGATCTCGAGGATCAGCACTGAATTAAGTTTGTTCGAATGAATATCAATTGAACAAAAGCAATGGTTGATTGTTTGTTTCGAGCTACGATAATACGAAAACTAAATTTATAGAAGATTATATATGACGATGAGAATAATGCCCAAGTGTATGAATCATGATACAATGACCAATTTGTTTCGTTATTTTGAAAAGCTATGTTTCAACTTTTCTTTCCCTATACCCAAAGTTATTTTTCCGCATTCCTTTCAAGAAAACCTTGGTATTCTCTTGCCCTAATTCCTCGATGCCAAGAGAGAATATCAAGCATTGCTCGACATAAAAACAGTATTCGAGGGTATTCTAATTCCTTAGAATATCACCTATGATAAAAGTGATGCAACAGATTAGGATTGCTGATCGTGCCAACCCTAATTACGATCAATAATCATTTCTTCCAAGCATTAAGCATTAAAAATGTTGCACACAATAAAGAATAAGGTTTAAACATAAAACTCATATTACTAAACATCAATTAGTCATTACAACGAATCGTGACACCTCCCGACATTGGGAGGTTTAGCTACTCATGTTCATACTACTAATGAAAATGTAATCAAGAAGAAAAGTCATTACAATAGATTTGGAGAGGTTGGATCGCCGATTGCTTCCGCCTTGATCGATCCTTCTTCTCCTTGAATCACCACTCTAAGCTCTCTCCAATATGTTAATTCTCCCAATCCAAAAGTCCCCTCCTCTAACCCTACTTCCTAATATAACAAGATTCTCAAAATTAAAAGAAATGTCCAAACCGCCTCAAACTTGTCCTACCAAGATGTCGAAAATAGAAATTCCCCGGATGCCCCGACACGGGTCAGGTGGCATGACACGGTGACCGTGTCGTTGTCGCTCAGAAATCAAGTCCACACCTTCAGAGGACACGACACGGCCTCGGTTGTACAACACGGGTGGCCGTGGTCAGGTTGCGGGTTTATCCCATTTTCATCTCCTACAGTGCCACGACACGGGTCAGGTTGCACGACACGGGCACCCGTCACACTTCAAATCTTCGCTGCAAGGCCTTCCGTATTTGGATCATTTTCGCATTGGTATCGGATAGCCAACTAGATAGAAACCTGAAACACCTTGAAACAACAACCAAATTACACGCACCAACGGTAAAAGTGATAAAAACATGGACACATGACTTGCTTATCCTAATCAGATAATCCTGATGAAACATAATTAAAATACTAAAAGAAAACTCATGAAAACATAAGAAACGACACTAAAACCTGCTTGGAAAGTACGACAAAAGATCACTGATCAACAACCATCATCACAACCAGGGAAATCTCCCTTCAATAGCAATTGCTTCTTTATCCACCACAATGGGGTGGTCAGATCATTAACATCCATTATCAGGTTCAAACCTCCATCTTCGCAAATTGCATTAACAGCGTTTCCACCATGAGGAGGTAAAGGTACGAATGACATTAGGTGGGAGGAGGTCCAAAGTTGATTGCCCTGTTCAGCAAATTCAACTTTGTACTTGAAAGCGATATAATTTCGATAGAATGCCCTGGCATTGAGTGGTAAAGGCAACGAGCATTTGCATTAAAATATTTCGCAAAGTTATCCGGGTCAATCTTCAAAGTGCGCAGCTCAATCATATTCAAACTTTGCAAATGAGCAAACACATCCGCATAAGACATTGGCAAGGGATCAAACTTCTTCACGGGTCTCGTGGTGGTTGTCTTGGAACAACATCTTGTTTTGGAACACTATGAATAGTTACAAAGAACTTGGCGATCAATTTCTCGCTTCTCCTTTCCTCTTCTCTCATACAAGGCGACTTTTTCTTTCTTTTTTCTCGTAACCGCCAAAAGGCTTTTTACGCCACCAACCCGATTCTTGTCAAGACCGACATCCTAATCTTTCCTAACTTGATCCCCATCTCAACTCTTTCACCAAACATCACCATGTCGAAAGTGCACCGGCCGATCAAGCAAGAGGCATAGTATGGCCCATCTAGTGTGCCGTGAACATCTCCACCATCTCTCGCTCCACCATAGGGGTTGAACCTTAGTACCACCTCGCGCCACCTTTGCTGATTTTGAAAGATTCGCTTTCTTCCGAGCAAGTTGTGCAACCGGGTCCTCGAGGCGCCATATCGCAGTTAAACATAGTGTTGAACAAAGCTACAACCAACTCTCTCCAAGTTCGCACTGGAGCAATCAAGGCCCATATACCAATCCAATGGTCCATCGCTAAGCTATCTTGAAAAAGTGCATCAAGAGCTTCTCGTCCTTCAGATAGGCTGACATCCTCCTAAAGTAGTACCTCAAGTGAGTTTTAGGACAAGAGTTGCCCTTGTACTTTGAAAGCTCGATTTTGAATTTTGAGGAATCCTCACCCTTGAACCAATCCCAAGTTGGACATGTCGAAACCCAAAACATCCCGATTCTCAAAGGCTTGCATGCGCCTCGAGCATCTTCAACTTCCTATCGCCGGCTCCTCAACATTGGAAACCAATCTTCAAAGTTATCTTCATCATGCCGAGGAATCGAATCAATAGTCCTTCTCGCTCGGTGGAGGCACCAACACAGTTCCACCGGGCGGGGTAGGCGGAGGAGGAACCACCGCAGATGATCCGCTTGAGCAGCCTCGGTTCTCGCCGCAAGATCAAGAAGACCGCTGACTTCCAAGCTAATTTCGACACAAGATTCCCTTGAGCGACTTCTTCAAGAGTGACCACAGCAGTCTCACAACCGTAGCTCTCAACTCCTCTTGTTGCAGATCCATGTTCAATTATCTCCATCAATTTCCCTATACGAGTATCCATTCTGTCCCTAGGGCGCCATGTCGCTTCCATCTTCCATCGCTTCTTCAAGTTACTTTGTCTGTAACGATGAACGATGAAACCCGTAGTCTCTCGTCTGTGGAGAAGAAAACCAACCGTAAGTAAGATGACCGATCTCAATACCTGTTATGTATGATATGCTATGGAGTATGCATGCATGCCCATGATATGTTTTTGTACATTTCATTTTCGTGGACTCTTTGAAGACTCGTTAGTTAACAATAAACATTAGAGAAAAACCGATTAAACCGCAATTCAACGAAATCTCATAGAAACTCAAAGTGTTAGTTGTGACTACAAGGTCGTTCAAGCTCAAACAGAGCAATAAAATTCATACTCGAATTTAAATCATTACAATAATAATTAGATTCAAATATTCAAATAAGATAAGTGGCTAAAACTAGAAATGTCTGTCCACGACGAGGCTTCAAATCTCTAGTTTCCGCTTGAACTCGTTTCACCGCCTCTTGACAGAGGAAGAGGAAATCACCAAGCAGAGGTATCGGGTTGCCTTCGAGGTCTTCTAGGGCCGACCGAGTCTCCAAGGTACGCAACAATCAAACGGTTACACATGTCAACCATTTCACTGATCCAATAGAAATGCCCATTCTGCTCTTCTAGAAAGGACACTAGTTCATCCTTTTCATCTAACATTTATTCATTTTGGATCTCATCAATCCAACCTTGGCATTGCTCTCAAGGCCTTCGAAGCATCCCTTTACTATTTCTTTCTTCCTCGAATGTTCAGCCTCGAACTTTTCACTAATTCGATTGCTTCCAATTCCTGCGATGCGACTTTTCTTTGCGCTTATCTCATTCTCTAGCATTTTATTGGTTCGCTGTAGAAGCTTCTAACTTTGAAATCTTTGCTTCGAGACGGCTTTCAATGCTCTCTTTCTTCAACCCTTTCCTTCATCTAGATAAGCCTGCCCTTTGTTGAAAGGCCTTCGCTTGTCGACGGAGGTCCCTTGCCCCACTTGCAAAGACTCCTCAAGTTCTCGTAACATCTCATCAAGAGCTCTTCATCCTTTTCATTCTCGTATTCTTCTCCCTCTAATTCTTCTTTCACCTCCTTGAGGTTAGCCTCCAAATTTTCACTGAGAAAATGCGAGAATTAGAGCTTTGTAGCTCCAATCTTCCTCCTCCATCTTTCTCGATAATTTCAAGCCTCATATTCTCCTATTGGCACATGAGTGATTACAGTGTCTGGATGATCAAAGGGTACCTCTACAAAGTAAGGCACTTGATTTCTTGACTCTCTATCACCCATCGCGATAAGACCTTCCATCAATTCCGCCTCTTGATTAACTCTGGCTTCCTATGGATCCGACCCCAAGCTCTTCTGATCTTCAATACTGCTGCGTCCTTTTACCAAGTTCGTGCACAATGAAGCTTTCCAAGTGTGCCCTGGTTCATTCTCCATTGATACCCCAATTGTCTTGTTGCAAGTCTGGGTTATAATTGATGCAACCCATAGACCCAATCAAAGGAACATTAGAATATCCACCACAAAGGAGTGATAACATCAACGAATCCCCAACCCGAGAATGCCACATCACACCATCTGTTAGTGAAGCCAATTTTGAGACCAAGATAAGTCCTCAGATCTTCTCCCACGGTCCACTGAGGATATGAGATGTCAACCATAAGTACAAGTGGAGAACAACACGTAACCACCCTCGCTTCTTCGATTTCTCTCATGGAGATGGTAAAGAACATCACCAACAAGGCAGAATGTGGTTCTTGACATGAATACACCAATAGCAGACGGGCTCAAGTAACCGATTTCATTGGTTGGAAACAAAACCACCCCAAAAATGAGCAAAGCAAGAATGAAGCTGAAAGTCGGCCAATCGTCTTGAACACTCAAACCCAACAACTTATCTTCTAAGTTTTGCCTAAGAATTCCTTTGTCTGTAATCCAAGGTGCCACCTCCCTTACAGGAAGAAACAAGGCAGCAGCTACCTTAGCCTTATCGAGGTCTTCCCCTATGTTGAGGAAAGGAGTGTCGTCCTTCAAAGGCCAATTAAGGATTCTCTCGAACTCTTCAATTGTAGGAACAAGCTGAAAGTCTTGGAATGTGAAGCATCGAAGAGGAGGATCATAGTACTTTGCCAGGGCAATCAAAGCTTCCATGTCCACATTGGTAGTCAAAAGATCTAGGATGTTCCCAAACCTTTTCCCAAAATAAGCTCTACTAACAGGCGGAATTCTCTCACTTTGAGTTATCAGCTTCCCCAACTTTAGTTCTTTGAATTTGAGACATGGAACGATCTTCACAGTTGGATTCATTCTTCCTTTCGCCATCGCACCAACAAAATCTATAAGGTTCCCTGAAAATAAAAGTTATATGCTAAATGGTTTTATGCAAATGTATGCAATGCATGTTGCAAATTAAATAGAACTGGTTCACAGGATCGGTCGGTCATGGTTTCGACATCTACCCAACAATTCCCGGGTAAGGCTAATCTTATGTTTTTGGCTAAATGTCTCTTGGGGTCTCAGATCCCTTTACAAACATTATCATCGCGAGAGGCCTACGTGGCGATAGTATTTGTAAAAGTATACCCCAAGAAACGGCTTAACGGATGCTCAAATCCAACATTTGAGCTGCTTGGTCTTTGTTAGACAAGATGAACAAACTTAGAGTTATAGGTCATTTGTCCAAAATTGATGTCCTAACGCTAACGGGCCAACAACCTCCTTAAAACAACCAACTCTAAGCCGAGCTTCGGCCAACAAGACAATGGAGTCAAGTGGACCTAGGCTACGAACCTCTATTCCTAAAAGGTGACCTAGCTGTGGTAGTGGGCTTATCTATGTAACAATGCCCATGAATTCCCATCACAATAATATATCAACAACATAATATACATAAAGTGTAAGGAGAATAATAATCAATAAGCAATAGATAAGCATAAAGAAGAAAGCGATAAACAAACACACAAACATGCGAAGAACTAAACTAGGGTTGACTCGCTTAGTCAAAAAGAGTTTTTTTTAAAATAAGTCCCTGAAGTCGCCAATCGAATAACTCGATTTTCAAAAATCATTTAAAATGAATTTTTAAAAAATACAATGAAATCGCCACCTAATTTTATTTGTTCTAGAAAGAACGGGGAAATATAGATAAAACCCCACAAAAATTGGATAAGGCGGTCTACAAGACCAAAAAGGATGGATTCGGGAGTCGGTTACGCAAGAGGAAGGTATTAGCACCTCTTGCGTCCATCGTACTCGATGGGACCCATTTAATTCAAATATGTTTGTGTGTGAGTAATCGCTAATTTCTAAGTCATGCATAAGAAATAAGAAAAGGGTTTGTTTATTATTATTTTGAGTTTGACACGGTTTGAAACCGCGCCTACGTATTCCCTCGCAATGGGAAAGTCAAAACTCCGTAGTTCTTGTTGAAAATGTCTTGGATTGGTTGTGTTGATTTTAGAAGAAATGTTTTTGATTTTTTTGATAATCGCATATGAGCGAAAAAGGATTTGAATGGGTTGAATTGTTTTTAATTGTAGATGACAAGTACCAAAACGTCGGGATATCCTCTAACGATTCGATACTCGAGATTGGTGATTGAGGTCAACCGATCTTCTCTCATCCAAAGTCTTTATTATGAAAAGAGTGAGGTGAAACAAAGTTCACTTTTATTAAGTGTTATGGAATAAAGTATTTAAGTCATGGGTTACCTCTAATGGCCCAAATATTTTACATTTTAATTAAATCGCTTAACCTCTAACAATTTAATTAAGTACCATAACACTATGTTTTTTTTGTTTTTGTAGAAAAATTGATTTAAAGAAAACAAATTCAATTAATTAATTTAATATGAAAGTGTTTTAAATGTTCAAGTGTATGGAATAAAGTATTCAAGTCATTGGGTTACCCTCTAATGGCCCAAATATTTACATTTTAATTAAATCGCATAACCTCTAACAATTTAATTAAGTACCATAACACTAGGTTTTTGACTTGAAAAGGTGTTGAAGATTACGGCGTTGGACGTAGAGAAATGACATTTCGGGTTATGATTAACCAAGTATATGGACTTGATTAACCTCGTGAGGATAGGTGCTCCTATCCCCAACCATGAGACCCTGGTGCATGGTGATTGGTATATGGACCAATTATCTTTCGGGTTATGATTAATCAAGGCAACAAGGGCCCCATTAACCTCGTGAGGACGGCCATGCCCATCCCCAACCATGAGACCCTTAGAGAATTTGTGGGTAACCAAAAATAAGAGAGAGCGAGGCCGTTGTTTTTATATTAATGTGAGAGTGGAGTGTTCAATCGCGTGATAAACGTGCAAACGGATAACGTAGTAGCGGATAATAAAGAAAATAAATTAACACACAATACAAATCGGAATTTAAATAATTATTAGTATAGATATTTTTTCACTTGATGAAAAAATCAACTAACAATTTAATCGATAATTCAACAAACAAAAAACTACCATATGCCAAATATTATTTAATACATCACTATATAAAAAAAACTTGCATAATATTAATTTAAAGAGGGAGTTTAGGAATGGGCCCTTGAAGCTTTAAACTGGAGGGTGTGAGTAGCAATCTGAGCCCAAGCCCAAAACAATGCTGCTGGATCTTGTGTAGGTGCCTCCATGGATCATATGGTGGTCTGCCATTCTGGATCGCTGGATCTGGACTTCACCAGATCTGATGGTTTGATATGTGAGGGTGCATTTGATACCACATGTGTATACACCGATCGCGAACAAAACACAGTGGTGACAAGTGTCACCACTTGAACTAAACAACTCATCCTAAAGCTAAATATCCTATTTAAACTATATTAATCATATTTTACTAGTTAATTAAAGTAATAACCATAGAAACATATATATATATATATATATATATATATATATATATATATATATATATATATATGAAAAGAGTACTTAAGTTAATGCTTTTTTTTTATCATTCTATTAATTATCTAAATGAACAACAAAAATTGATTATGTTTAATACTGAAATTATATATTTTTTAAAAGAAGAAAATAAGTAAAACTAGCAGAATAATACTAATCCTAAATATTTTCTAATAAATTAACAAAATGAATAAATAAAAACAAAACAAAGAGTAATCGAAAACTATGTTTTCACGATTCCTCACGAAAACACCTCTCATCTCTCGAACTCTCTCGAACTATCCGCTTTCTCCCATCTTTGACGCCGCCTCGCCGCCCGACTCCACCGTGGACGTCGTCCTCTCCCGATCGTGATAGAAATCGCCTCTCGATCCGCTCTCTCTCTCGAAACCGCCGCTATTTCGATCGCCTCTCCGCGATCCTCACCGTTGTCTCGACCTCTCATCGCCGCTCACGCGATCTCTTCTCTTACTCGATCCGCTCCATTAATCATATTGGCTTTCTAAAGAAAAACGCTTGACTGTGGTTTGCAGTTGGGAAAGGAAAGGGAGTGAAACCCTAACTCCGATCTAAGCCAAAACGGTGATGCTATGAGGAACCGGATGCTGGAAATAAGGAAAGGAAGAACAGAAGACGGTGGACGGCGGCCTATGACCGCAACCCCGGTGAGATCTTCTCTGTTTTACCTTGAGTTTGGTCTCTGTTGCCTCGTTTTTGGCCTTTCTGAAGGGTCTTCTTTTTGGAAAATGATGATAGGGGTCTTAGTCTCATGTATGTTAAGTGTTTCTTGGACAATTAGGGCTCATGCGCTTAGGGTTTCTGGTGAACAGTAGGCTCTCCCTGGTTCTTGCATCTTCAATGTTTATATAGTGTCAGTTAGGGTTTTGCAGGACTTTGTTGTTCTGATTTTTGGAAAACAAGGCCTTACCAAATACTTGTTGGGCTTGCACCATTTTGTATCAATGATGATTCTGATCGCTTTTGGTCGTTGATGTCGTATTTTCGATATGTTGCCGGTGTATTGATGTCTTGGTTGTGTAATGTCGCTTTTGGTAAACATTGCCTCGAAAAGATGTATACTCTGCTGCCCGATAAAGCTACAAAGACCGTCATGCCAAAACTGCTTTTCAAAATCGCTTCCTCATCTTCTTTCCACACCTCCTATTGTGAACCAAGGGTACCTTGGATTTGCAATAGTGAGCTTTACAGCCGATGATTCGCTATGAGGCCTCGGTTTTGATCAAAACCACCACACAACCTGATTCCGGAAAGAAAATCCTAATGATGAGATAGAATTTGTGTATTCTCTTGTATTATTACTGCTGTCCATTGATTGCTAACCGAGTTTTTTTTGTTGTTTCATGAAACTCGGGCATTGGATTGGTGAAAGTAAAGTGGCGAGGATGAACCATGGTGTGGCCTCGACGCAGCATTCAAACATGGAGAACTGTAGACTTGAAGGAATCGTTGGGAAAGCTTGAAGACGAAGCCAAGGATACATCCATGAAGGAACTTGCGGCTTAGAGGAATCGCAAATGATTTAGAACACATTAGTATCCAATAGGAAACTTTGTAACTTATACTCAAAGATTTAATAAGTTGTGAATGAATGTATCTTGATTTGTCCTTATATTCTTGTACAACAAAAACCTTAGAGTAATTCGAAACTCTTGGATTTTCATGAATGCCAAATTTGAGAACTATGTATCAACATGAGTCTTTAGCCTTGAATCTTTGAATACTACCAAGTGATCTTCATTGTTATAGCATTTGTCCATGAAAGTTGGAAATTGTGCATGAAAGTTAAAAATCGTGATGAACCAAACATTCCAAAAAATGGTCATGAACTAAAATTGATTTGGTTAAAACCAACCAAGTCGAAATGTTGATTAAAATATGCGCCTAAATTCAAATCAATCCACAATTCCAATCCGTATTCATGAATCGAACGCGTAGTAACGTGATTGTTGCACTTTATATTCTTGAGAAAATTTCATGTATGATCTTGATTCATGTTCTAAAAAAAGAATGAGGTCTTAAGAGAACTATGAGTGGAATTTGAATATGTATTCAATTTTCTAAATCCTCCTTTGAACTCAATAATGCACATTATAAAAGCTTTGAACTTGTGATCCAAAAACCTCGAAATCCAAGTTATCTTGTAATCAAATTAATCCCATTTGAATTTCCCGGCCACAAAGTTTCCATTTTTATCCATTCACGTAGAAATTCGGAGCCTTTTCGCTACTTGAAGTTTCAAATAAAACTCTTGATCAAAAACCTTAGTCAACCTGACGATTTCATTTTTAGAATTAATCGATAGATTCCACTTGAAATTAATGGAATTACCAACGCATTTCCAAATCGAACCATATTCAGTAGTGGAGTAAGATTCGGAACCAAACAAATTCCAAAAGGAAGCTCCTAGTCTTTTCAAAGAATGCCTTGAGTCTTGTGAGCGACGAACGCGACAGGAAAAAATCTAAACCTGTGGCAACTTGACATTCGTAAATCTTGTAAACAAGCCCTCTGGATGAATATTTACATACATCAACTATTGCCAAGAACGAACAAAGTTGACGAGCAAACCAAACGCACTAGAACTGGAATTGTTGATCAGTAAACGGATAATCAATATCCATCCTTCTACATCTTGAACAATGAACTCGAAACAACAACAAAACCCAAACTCGTGGTGAATTGATCTCCTGAATCGGGAGGTAAAGACATTCAAAATAACTGCACTTCAGTAGCTCCATCAAGAATAGACCATTCAATTCAACGATCGAACACCAAGCCCCGAAAACCGATAGATATGAACGGATAAGATTTAACATTAAACCTCGTCATTTTCAAATATCCCCAAATTGGTCGAAAACACCACGCCTTTTCATCTCAACAGAGAAATCTTTGGGAATCAACTCCAATCCGTAACCATAGACCCAAAGGATATGAATGTGAGTGTTATGATAAATGCTAAGCCTAAACCGTATAAACCGAGATAGAGGGCAAATTTTGGGGTACAACACTAGGAATATTCCTTCATCGCCAGCCGCTTTTCTCCTTTGTTCTCGATCAGCCAGTTTATAATATTTACTTCCAAAGATGTGAAAGTATTTGACTATAGGTTTTCTACCCTTCCACATTTCATAAATGGTAGTTAATGTACCCTTTCTTAGAGTTACCCTGTTATAAATGTAGCATGCGGTGTTCATGGCCTCCGCCCAAAAGTGGTAAGGTAATTTCTTTGCATGAATCATTGCTCTGGAAGATTCTTGCAACATTCGATTTTTGCGCTCTACAATCCCATTTTGTTGAGGAGTGATGGGTGATGAGAATTCATGACTGATTCCTTCAAAGGAACAGAACTCAACAAATTTTTTGTTTTCAAATTCCTTTCAATTATCACTTCTGATTCTGATCACATAGCTGTCATTTTCTATTTGAATTCTATGGCAAAGTTCCTTGAAGACATCAAATACTTATATTTAACCCTGATGAAATTCACCCAGGTGTATCTGGAGTAATCGCTCACCACTACATATGCATATTTCTTTCCACCAAGGCTTTCCACTTGCATTGGTCCCATGTGAATTAGTTATAGGACTTTTGTAGTAGTGAGATGTTGGACCTTCTGATGTGACATTTTGGTTTGCTTTCCAACTTGGCATTCTCCACATACTTTTCCTTCTTCGATATGCAATTTTGGGATTCCTCTCACTGCATCCATAGAGATGATTCTCTTTATTCCTTTCAAGTGTAAGTGTCCCAACTTCTGATGCCATATTTTAACTTCATCTTCCTTGGTTAGAGAGCAAGTTGAGGATGGGCTTAAGTCTCTAGGTATCCATAAGTAGCAGTTGTCTTTGGATCTCCCACCTTTCATCACTACTTCACCTTTCTCATTTAGAACTATGAATTCATATTTAGTGAAGTTTACCTTAAAACCTTGATCACAAAGTTGGCTAATGCTGATCAGATTTGCTGTTAACCCTTTGACAAGTAATACATTCTCAAGATTTGGGATCCCTGGACAATCCAGTTTTCCAACACCTTTGATTTATCCTTTAGCTCCATCTCCAAATGTCACAAAACTAGTAGAGGATCCGATATCCACTAATAGTTTCTTGACTCCACCATATGTCTTGAACATCCACCGTCAAAATACCGCCTCTTGGCGATGCTCTAAGAGATGTATGAGCTATGAGACTATTAATATAGCCTTGGGCACCCACCGCTCTTGTTTCTCTCAGTGTGTAGTTTGAGTGATATTGAGTTGAGGATCGACTTTGGATATCCATGTAGCTTGAAAGTAATAACTTTATATGACCGAATCGCCACAGGGTAACATTCCAATGTCGGTGTTTTCGCTTGGAGTGTCCAATGTTCCTTCTTCCATAATGTTGAGCCACTTGTTTCAACATTCGAGGTCTAGACTAAAAATTATTCATGTTCGAGTGGTGTCTCTTCTTGGTTGTTTCATTATATCCTAGACCACTCATATCTTTTGCATTTGTTCCAGTCATCAGTATATTGTCCAATACATCTGATCCGTTATTCAACATTCTGACAGATTTGGTTAAATTTGTTATATCAGACTTGAGACGACCTACTTTATGTTCCAGCTTTGAGATGGTATTTAAGTCCTTCCTCTTTTTTGCCTTTAGTTGAGCTACTATTTTCTTTTGATTCTCCAATTCTTCATGCATTTCATTATTTCCTCCATCTGATTTGCAAATCCCAGTTAAGGTTGTAACTTCCTTGGATGTATCTTCTTCTACTTCACTTTTAGAGTCTTCGCTGCACTATGTTACTTTAGTCCTTTCATTTTCTCTTGAGATATGTAGGACATTCAACTATGATATGACCAGATCCTTCACAACATTAACACTTTGATTCTTTATCATGGTTGATTTTGTTATCTGATCTGGTTTTTCTGCCATAATCTCCTGACCTTCTGATGTCATGTGAGATGTTCTTGACATTTGGTCTTGAGTCATCTTCCATTCTTTTCAGTACCTTGTTGAGTTGTTTTCCAAGAAAGACAATGGTATTGGAGAGTCCTTCTTCAGTGTCCAGGTCAAATTCCTCGACTTCTTCAGTATTGGTCTTGAAGGCTATACTCTTAGGTTTTTTGTCTAACCTCTCATTGATGCCCAGCTCAAAAGTTTTGAGATAACCAATTAGTTCATCCACTTTCATGTTGTTGATTTCTTGAGCCTCTTCAATCGTTGAAACCTTCATGTCAAATCTCTTAGGAAGAGATCTGAGAATCTTTCTTACCAGCTTCTCTTCTAGCATCTTCTCTCCCAAGGCACTACAGGCATTAGCAATCTCAAGAACATTCATATGAAACTCTTGAATGCTTTCTTCTTCCTTCATTCTTAGATTTTCAAACTTAGTAGTGAGTAGTTAAAGTCTTGACATCTTAACTTTAGAGGTGCCTTCATGAGTAGTTCTGAGGATTTCCCAAGCATCCTTAGCTACTTCACATGTTTTAATTAGTCTGAAGATGTTTTTGTTAACTCTATCGGATATAGCATTCAACGCCTTTGAATTTGCAAGAGCTAATTCATCATATTCCTTTGACCAATTTTCTTCAGGTTTCAGCTCACCAGTAGGCTAATTATCAGCTCCAATAATCACAGGATGTGTCCATCCTTTTAGAATAGCCTTCCAAGCCCTATTGTCCGAGGACTTTATATAAGCTTCCACATGAGGCTTCCACAGATCATAGTTAGAGCCATCCAGGATGGGTGGTCTATTCAAATATATTTCCTCCTTGTCCATATAACCAGAAAGTATCTTCCCTGGATCTCACTGAAGCAACTGGATTTTCAAAAAATCATTTGAATGAATTTTCAAAAAAAAACAATGAAATCGCCACCTAATTTTATTTGTTCTAGAGAGAACGGGAAAATATAGATAAAACCCACAAAAATTGGATAAGGCGGTCTACAAGATCAAAAAGAATGGATTCGGGAGTCGGTTACGCAAGAGGAAGGTATTAGCACCTCTTACGTCCATCGTACTCGATGGGACCCATTTAGTTCGAAATGCGTTTGTGTGTGTGTAATCGCTAATTTCTAAATTATAAATAAGAAATAAGAAAAGGCGTTTGTTTATTATTATTTTGAGTTTGACACGGTTTGGAAACCGCGCTCACGATTCCCTCGCAATGGAAAAGTCAAAACCCGTAGTTCTTGTTGAAAATGTCTTGGATTGGTTGTGTTGATTTTAGTATTCCTCGCAATGGGAAAGTCAAACCTCGTAGTTCTTGTTGAAAATGTCTTGGATTGGTTGTGTTGATTTTAGAAGAAAATGTTTTTTGATGACCGCGTATGAGCGAAAAGGAATTTGAATGGGTTGAATTGATTTTAATTGTAGATGACAAGTACCAAAACGTTGGCTATCCTCTAACGATTCAATACGGTGATTGAGGTCAACCGATCATCTCTCATCCAAAATCTTTATTATGAAAAGAGTGAGGTGAAACAAAGTTCACTTTTATTATGTATGGAATAAAGTATTTAAGTCATTGGGTTACCCTCTAATGGCCCAAATATTTACATTTTAATTAAATCGCGGGCTATCCTCTAACGATTTACTTAAATACCATAGCACCATGTTTTTTGTTTTGTAGAAAAATTGATTTAGAAAACAAATTCAATTAATTAATTTAATTTGAAAGTGTTTTAGGGTTATTAGGAAAACAAGCGAGCCCATACAAAGTGGCTTTGTGTATGCTCCTAAAAGTGGGACTAGCGTGACACTAGTATTCTAAACGACCGATTGGAACAATCGATCGAATAGTTGTCGCTGTAGAAAAGCCCAGACCAAACTATAAATGTGCAGTGTGCATTGTGTATGTTTACCGTTTTGATGAAGAGCCCAAGAGGAGGCTATGTGTTCTAATATGATAAACGACAATTAAACGGTAATTAGAACACACAAGGAAATAAATCCAAGTTATTACAACCAAATCGAATTAGTTTGAATAATTGAATATCTTCTATGCGGTGCAAGAATTGAGCTTCAAGTAGTCTTCAAGATCGGATAAGGCTTGACGATCGGATGAATACCAAATGAAGGTTCCTACATCACTCAAGATACAAACAAAAGCTATGCTAAGAATAGATATATTTGCATCCAAATTCATTCAAGATTGAATTAAATTCCAAATCAAATCATAACACAAGAATAATAATTACAATATGATTTGATTTACAAAATGAACCAAATAAAATGTATAAATAAAAGTAATATAATTGTATTTACAATACTAAATATAAAATAGATATACTATATAATTATATTTACAATACTAAAAATACATAACTAAATATTATATTAAAGTAGTAGAATAATTATAATAAAAATGTAGATGGAGAAAGATATATATTCTATGATGGAATGATGTTTGAACTACTCTTGAATGCCTTCACAAGTAACAAACATGTTAGTAGCATAGTGGGATAAAATCGAAATGAGATAAAATGGACTATGTACATGGATGGATGAATTTACAAATAAGAAACAAGAAAATAGGCTAGTATTCAATGTACATGTTAAAATTCAGCACTACATACATTGTTCCAATCACATTTAAACTCAAGTATACACAATGGTAAACATGCTTTTCCGATCATAGAGAAAACAAGGATAAAAATTCAAATTGAAACATGAAAACTCAATTCAAAGCAAACTCTATGCTCTTAAACATGATTCCGGCAGCAACTATGCTATCTCAAAAACACTCTAAATATCGATCAAAGACCACATGAATTCAAAGGCAACTTGCATTATCAAACACTTACCAACCCGGAAGCCGCTACACTAATCCAATGACGCATACATATTCATTTGAAATGCGCCATTTAACAATAAACAACAATGATGTCAATATTCAAATCAAATTGCACAAATATCATAATCGAATGCTTCAATATAGCTAGCAAACTTACACAATTCAAATGAAAACGGTGTCGATATGGGTGGTACTATCTAAGTTGATATGAACTAAAACATGAAAGCAACATCATCGGATATTGTCACAACAAAACAATGGTATCATCCAAATTTCAACACCGGATCAATAACATCTTAAAGCTAGCTACATTTAACAAAGATCACAAGATGTCGGACCAATCCAATGTATTATACTATCAAACCAATTTTCGAGAATTCAACACGCATTATAGTTCAATTCGATTAACTAAAACGGTATCAAACTAGATATCACAAGATAAGAACCTCTTGCACTTAAATTGAATAAGTAAATTACAAGCATGGTAGCATAACAGTTTAACCATTCGAACTCAAGAGATTAACGGCAAGATCTAAAACCAATAGATACCATATGAACAGCTCTAATTCACCGATTAACATAAACACAAACTGTTTTTCCGGTTATCACAGAAGATAGTTAACCAAGGTTTCATCCTATCAATGTAATATCACGTAGCTCTAATTAAATTCTTACCAATTTGAGTCGGACAACGGAATCGATGATCCGTTGTTTGAGGATCGAGGTATCCCAAAGTTGATGAAAGGAACTCGACGGATGCTCCGATTTGAAATCAAAAGCGTATGATGAATGTAATGTAGGAAAGTTATGTGGTGCCACCGTGGATGGATGACGGCGGTGGATGTGAGAAGTGAGGTGTATTCGGCGACGGAAGGCGAGATGCTAAGGAAGTTGCTGTTCTTGACTCGAACTCGGAACCGGTTTGTATGAGCTGTAGTTTCACATGGTCTCAAGGTCGAGGTTTGATACGAGGAGGTCGAGAAGATGAAAGGCGGCTGGCTTTGAAGATGGGAAGGAGATGTTCGTGGGTCGGAGTAAAGGCTACGTGAAGGGAGTAGCGTAGGGTGAAGGAGACGACGACGAGGGTAGCGATGAATGAATGTGGTGTTTAGAAGGAAGCTGGAGGATGGGGGTTCACTACCGGCAAAGGGAGGTTGTTGTTACGGTGAGAATGGAGGAGGAGACGCGAGGAGAAGAAGGCGAGACGAGGTTAGAGATGGGGTTACGAGACCGAAGGATGCGACAAGGAGTAGCGATGGAGGCGAGAGTGAAACAGGTATCATGAGGGAGTAATGAGATGAACGAGAGTGATAGAGGGTTGGTTCCGGTGAAGGCAGTGGATGGAATGTATTAAGGTGACTGTCAATTTAGTGAGGTGGTAACGGCGTGAGAGATTTTTGAACGATGAAGAAGGTTGTTGGGTGATTTGAGACTGAGAGAGAGGCGGATTGAGGTTGTATGAAGTTGTTGGAGGTAGCAGAAATGGAAGATGAGATGCTGAAGCGGTTTGAACGGGAAGGAGCTGCTAGGGTTAGACGGATGACGAGCATGTGGGTCAAGGGAGGTATTATGGATGGAGGAAGGCATGGCGATGGTGTTACGAGGGGTTGAAGGGTTTTGTGAGATGACATGAAGGATCGAAGAGTGAGAGATGTAAAAGTTGAAGATAACTTATGTTTTCTCGCTGCTGCTTTTCCTTTTTCATTGGCCTCCTTGAACAAAGAATATGACACATATATATACCCAAAAATTAGGTCTAGCAATTTTGATAATGCCTAAAATACCCTATTCATAAAATGGGCTATAAAATGGGTCAAGTAAAAATTAATAAGCCCAAAATATTTTGTTTGATTTTTTTGAGATAAAATTAAACATCAAATTATTAAAATGATAAAAGTTCGACAATAAATTATCCAAAAAAATAAAATGGGTACATTAAAATAAATTACGAGTTTCACAGATTAAATAAAAATTATTGAAATAATTAAAATCAAAATAAAACGATAATAAAGAATACCCGACTTTAAAACATTTACGGTTAAAAACGAGATCGAAATGTATCGAAAAATTAGAGAGAGCACATTTTCATGATCTACGCGACACGTAGATACATAAAGCAGTGAATTAGAGGCGAAAACTTGAAATATTTTTCCCGCTAATTTTCGTGACAAAGGTTTTAATCGCTTTTAGCAACTGCTTGTAAAATCGAAATATTGATACCATCGACATATAATCAACTTAAAACGATACAATAAACAGGTAAGGAGATAAAAATGAATGAAGTGAAATATCGGGTATTTTGTAACTATAAAATGATGCAGATATCGATTTAAACTAACTTTTGGTCAATTTAAATACGACGAAATGATGCATATGTAGTGAATGAATGATGCTTTAATGCCAATGACCTAATGGACGCCAGAGTGTGAATGCTAAGCCAAGCCGATGAATGTGATAGAGGGCAAATTTGGGTGCAATAGTTGTTCCTATTTAATCGCCTTGAACCCGAAAGTGAAATTGGTGCTAGCCTTTGAACTTTCAAGGTAGAAGAAGATTAAATACTAAAAGAACCCTAAAATTTGCGCTCCGAAGAACAAGTAGAAATACTTTGTGCTTTTTTTGTATTTTTGATTTTTTTTGATTTTTTTTTTGTAAACAGAGGGATTGGGTACAAAATTTTGGTATGTCGTAAGGATATTAGACATACACCGAAAGAGACCGATCAAGACGACTCTAACTAAGGTTTCAAAATATATGCCCTGTAAGGATATTGAACACATATAGGAGCATATGTCGTAAGGATATTAGACATACAATCGAAAAGAGACCGATCAAGACGACTCTAACAAAGGTTTCAAATATACATGCCCTAAGGATATTGGACACATAAGGATCGAATATACATGTTCGGTAAGGATATTGAACACATATAGGAGCATATGTCGTAAAGATATTAGACATACACCGGAAAGAGACCGATCAAGACGACTCTAACAAAGGTTTCAAATATACATGCCTGTGAAGGATATTGACACATAAAGATCGAATATACATGTTCGTAAGGATATTGAACTCATATGGAGCATATGTCGTAAGGATATTAGACATACATTGGAAAGAGACCGATCAAGACGACTCTAACAAAGGTTTCAAATATGCATGCCCTAAGGATATTGGACACATAAAGATCGAATATACATGTTCGTAAGGATATTGAACACATATAGGAGCATATGTCGTAAGGATATTAGACATACACAAGAAAGAGACCGATCAAGACGACTCTAACAAAGGTTTCAAAATATACATGCCCGTAAGGATATTGACACATAAAGATCGAATATACATGTTCGTAAGGATATTGAACACATATAGGAGCATATATCGTAAGGATATTAGATATACACCGAAAGAGACCGACCAAGACGACTCTAACAAAGGTTTCAAATATACATGCCCGTAAGGATATTGGACACATAAAGATCGAATATACATGTTCGGTAAGGATATTGAACACATATAGGAGCATATGTCGTAAGGATATTAGACATACACCGAAAGAGACCGATCAAGACGACTCTAACAAAAGTTTCAAATATACATGCCCTGAAGGATATTGGACATAAAGATCGAATATACATGTTCGTAAGGATATTGAACACATATGGAGCATATGTCGAAAGGATATTAGATATACATCGGAAAGAGACCGATCAAGACGACTCTAACAAAGGTTTCAAATATACATGCCCGAAGGATATTGGACACATAAAGATCGAATATACATGTTCCGTAAGGATATTGAACACATAGGAGCATATGTCGTAAGGATATTAGACATACACCGAAAGAGACCGAATCAAGACGACTCTAACAAAGGTTTCAAATATACATGCCCGTAAGGATATTGACACATAAAGATCGAATATACATGTTCGGTAAGGATATTGAACACATATAAAAGCATATGTCGTAAGGATATTAGACATACACCGAAAGAGACCGATCAAGACGACTCTAACAAAGGTTTCAAATATACATGCCCGTGAAGGATATTGGACACATAAAGATCGAATATACATGTTCGTAAGGATATTGAACACATATAGGAGCATATGTCGTAAGGATATTAGACATACACCGAAAGAGACCGATCAAGACGACTCTAACAAAGGTTTCAAATATACATGCCCGTAAGGATATTGGACATAAAGATCGAATATACATGTTCGTAAGGATATTGAACACATATAAGTATATGTCGTGTAAGGATATTAGACATACACCGAAAGAGACCGATCAAGACGACTCTAACAAAGGTTTCAAATATACATGCCCTAAGGATATTGGACACATAAAGATCGAATATACATGTTCGGTAAGGATATTGAACACATATAGGAGCATATGTCGTAAGGATATTAGACATACACCGAAAGAGACCGATCAAGACGACTCTAACAAAGGTTTCAAAATATACATGCCCGTAAGGATATTGGACACATAAAGATCGAATATACATGTTCGTAAGGATATTGAACACATATAGGAGCAAATGTCGTAAGGATATTAGACATACACCATAAAGAGACCGATCAAGACGACTCTAACAAAAGTTTCAAATATACATGTCCGTAAGGATATTGACACATAAAGATCGAATATACATGTTCGTAGGATATTGAACACATAGGAGCATATGTCGTAAGGATATTAGACATACACCGAAAGAGACCAATCAAGACGACTCTAACAAAGGTTTCAAATATACATGCCCGTAAGGATATTGGACACATAAAGATCGAATATACATGTTCCGTAAGGATATTGAACACATATAGGGAGCATATGTCGTAAGGATATTAGACATACATCGGAAAGAGACCGATCAAGACGACTCTAACAAAGGTTTCAAATATACATGCCCTGAAGGATATTGACACATAAAGATCGAATATACATGTTCGTAAGGATATTGAACACATATAAGTAGCTTATGTCGTAAGGATATTAGACATATACGAAAGAGACCGATCAAGACGACTCTAACAAAGGTTTCAAAATACATGCCCTAAGGATATGGACACATAAAGATCGAATATACATGTTCGGTAAGGATATTGAACACATATAGGAGCATATGTCGTAAGGATATTAGACATACACCGAAAGAGACCGATCAAGAAGACTCTAACAAAGGTTTCAAATATACATGCCCGTAAGGATATTGGACACATAAAGATCGAATATACATGTTCGGTAAGGATATTGAAACATATAAGTAGTATATGTCGTAAGGATATTAGACATACACCGGAAAGAGACCGATCAAGACGACTCTAACAAAGGTTTCAAAATATACATGCCCGAAGGATATTGACACATAAAGATCGAATATACATGTTCGTAAGGATATTGAACACATATAGGGAGCATATGTCGTAAGGATATTAGACATACACCGGAAAGAGACCGATCAAGACGACTCTAACAAAGGTTTCAAATATACATGCCCTAAGGATATTGACACATAAAGATCGAATATACATGTTCGTAAGGATATTGAACACATGGGGAGCATATGTCGTAAGGATATTAGACATACGCAAGAATGAGACCGACCGAGCAGACTCACTGGGGAAAGATATATGGAATGGTAAAATCACGATCAAGACGAATTCACGGGAAAGAGGCCAAACAAAGGGATCCTAGCAAGGATCGCCCACTATGTTGGACTTTAAAAGTTTGCAAATATGCAAGAAATACAATATCCTCGTGCCAAAGGCGGGTGTAATTCTTCAAGAGTGGCAATTATGTGAATTACCACACACCAAGTATGGATACTCAAACAATTGAGAAGCAAGAAAGGTTAGACACCAACTCTTACTCGCACTCTAATGACAGAGGCAAACACGGTAAAATAACCAAAATAAGAATTTGCAAAAGCAAGACGCTTGGTAAATGAATTGAATTTGAATGATGTAGAGACCGACACGGGTCAAAATGCAGCTAACAACAACAAGAAGAATTTTGAGGGAACTCGATCGAATGCCACTGGGGGATTTTTATGGATAAACTTTCTCTTCGGAGACGCAAAAAAGGTACTCGAGAAACGTTTTAATCTGGCTTATGCTTAGATGTATGTTTGAGATTTTTTTTAGCGTAATGCTCCATATCAATGGAAATGCTACACATTTTTGAGGATGCTATGTAATGCAATGATGCATGTTTTGATATTTTGTCTAGGACTAAAGGCAATTGTGAGCTGCCGAGGAGGCAACAACCATCCATGAATTGAATATAATCATCTGGTCTTTATCAAAGAGATGATAGTTCGGACCCTGACAGGGGGATTGCAGAATAGAAGCATCAACTTTCAATGATCAACATCACTGGGGAAGTAACTCCTGGAGATCAACATTCATCTGGGATGATAACCATGTTGCGTAGAGTTCCTGATTTCAATAACTCTGGATTACGAGCTTTTGTATAAGAGGGTCGACGACGTCTTCTGGCACAAGTGAGTCTTTGAAAATGATCCGTCTGGCGTAAACCTCTTTTGCGATCTTCCACGCCGGGAAGGGTGATAACATCCAAGGGCACCCATATGCCATGGATAACTCTTGTTGAGAGAAAGAAACTTCGGTGACCAAAGCTTAGCGATCATGCCTTTTCATTCTAAAATCTTGGGATAACAAAATCGCAAAAATCATGGAACACCAATGATGATTACTATATGCAATGTGTCAAGCAAAGACAACTGTTGGAACTCAAAGGATAGAATCTTCCCGACTTTTGTCAAGGAAACCAACAACTGTGAATTAAACGCTGATCTGTGACGAACATGATAATCTTGACTTGAGTTGGAGATATTGATCCTTAACTTCTGATGGAGAAAAATCCAACACAGACTTAGATCTCTGATGAGGTGAGGATAACAATCCTGACTTCCCGACATACCATCCAAACCCAACGGTTGTTTAGCTTATACTGACTTGACTGATTAATTATGAGGTGGAGGAACGCCTGCATAATGCTTTGACCCATTCTCGAGGGACTTTGAAGAAAATAGCCTCGAGAAAGCTTCCGAGATCCGACCATCAAGATAATCATCCCAATATTATAAACTTGGAACATTGCCCCCGACTAACCAAAGGTAAAGAGGGTTTCAACCTTGCTCGGTGAATGCCCCGATTGCTCGGCTCTTTGAGAGATTTTCCAATCTCACATAAATGCCCCAAATTGATCGAACTTTGAAGATATCACCTACTCGTGGTGATTAACTCACATCCGAAAGTAGGCTACTTCACAACCTTACTTCTCAACTCGAGTTGCTTTGGTTAATTAGATACTTGAAGCAATATGTCCTTCGATATTCAAGCTTTCACCTAATGCTCATTATGCAAGCTTACTTAATGTTTAAGCACTTATCTATATGCAAAGAATGTTTTATTCCACGAATGATAATTCTAATGCAAAGTTCATGTTTGTCTTGAAGTTAAAGAAACTTTTATTGAAAAGATATCGAAACATTGATTTTTTTTGTAAAAGATTGAGTGATACCAACTCAAATGTTTAGCAAGCCTCCTAGGAGTCAGGTTACCGTATTCTTGTAACAATTTGCTTTCGAATTAACCCATGCTTCAATTAGGACTTTTAAGGGTTGTAACGTGGTCTGGTTCATAGGTTTTTAGAAAAAAAGATTTTTAGGCTCAAAATATTTGGTGCCCTCCCATTCTCCGTGATGTTCTCCAATCCTAGGTTCAGATAACTTGATGCGAGCATTCATCTCTTGCGAGAAGTTTATGACGCGGTTGAGGAACCACTGAGGTTTTTGGACATGACAGTCACTCACCTTTTGCTTTTGGTGTCTGATCACACGCCTTTGTTCTTTTTCTGAGGATTTTATTTGTTTGGTAATCCTTTCCTCTTCTTTCTTTTGCCTGACTTTTGCCTAAGCGACTTATTATGAAGTTTCGACTTAGCGGGCTTTTTGTCATCATTTTTTCATCATCTTCCATATTTGATTGATTGGAGGTGATTGTGACTGTTTGAATCCTTGGTGGATGAGAGATAACAATTGTGGTATCATCATCTGTTGATTTCCTGATGTGCAAGAGTTAACCATTACGGTTTCAACCTCTTTCGATGCACATTGTTGATTGGTGAAGATTGACCATCGGCTTTGAATTTCCTCGACCTTTGAAGGATAACCATTGTTGTATCCTTGATGCACTCTTGATGAGTTTTGAACGCCGATCGGGTTAATCAACACTACCCTGCCCTGTGTTTAAAAAAGAGGGTTTTTCTCAATACGAAATAAACTCCTACTCGAGGCTCAAAAGGGGTTAGCGAGGGTTTCACCGTGATATCTCCTGTTTGGGATTTGCAACAAGGCTCGTACATCGTTAGTGGGTTTTACTGAAAGTATACCGTTTGAGATTTTTGGTAAATTGTTCGTCATCCTCCCTACAGAGGTGTTGCTTTATTAATAAGAGTTGAATATCAAAAGCATATAAAAACAAATAAGAGTGAATACGAATGGATTACTTCAAGACAAACATATTCAATGCATTATGATTAGTATTCAGAAATGAGCAAGTTTTGCATACAAGAAAGTACTGAACAAAACAAGAAAGATTACAAATGAGCATGCAAGATGAAACTAGAAATCTCCATGTTGAGGAGACTGGTCTCCGTATGGATAACAAAGGATAGTTGATGCGTAGGCCCTCTGGAGAGAACGTGATGGCTTTGGAATCAATAAGCTTCTGAATTGTACCTTTGAAAATATTACATCCTTCAATTGTATGCTCAGGTGCCCCATAATGGAACTCACAGTAGGCATCAGGATCATATCCCAAAGGATACGGAAAAGGAGGCATCCCGAGCTCCTTTAACTCCACCAAAGAATGTTGGAGCAGGTGAGTTAGCAACTCACTATGAGGCATGGGGATTGGATCATGCACTTTTCTTGGCCTTATTAGATTCTTCCCACCTCGTTGTTGACGATTTTGTCGATAAGTTTGTTGTCGAGGGGCGTTCAGCTGTTGGGGAGCATACTGACCGGGTGTTTGATAGATAGTTGCAGCACAAATTTGTGGAGCACATAGATTTGAATTAGCTTTTGTCACTTGATTAGGAATTTGAAATGAGGGTAAACAGAGCTTCTTCCTCATCCTCGAAAATTGTACTTGCTTTGATCGATTTGCTCTAGAAATTCATAAATAATAGCAACATCCCCGACTATTACCCATCTTGAGACCACGCTCAATTCTGCTCCCTACAACAACTAGTGTGAAAACGAGAAGTACATCCAAAGAATCGACAGGGCCTCGAAAGTATTAGAGAACATCTCAATGAGTTCTCGCTCCAAAAGAGGAGGTTGAACTCTAGCAGCTAATTCTCCATCTCTCGCGATACTCTTGAAAGATTCTTCATTCTTCCGAGTTAAACCCCAAGTTGAATTCTAGTGAGCCATGTCCCTATTATAGTCGAGTGATTGACAAAAGCTTCACCAAATCTTTCCAATTTTGATGAGTTCGTTCAAGCCGAGGTACCACTCAAGAGATGCTCCACCGAGGCTATCTTGTGTAACAGGAGCTTGTCATTTTCCGATAAGGAGCCATCTTATTGCAATAGGCTTTAATGTGAGCAATGACAAGAGGTACCCTTTATATCAAAAGTGGGGACCTTGAATTTTGCGTAATTTTGATATCGTGCACCAAGCACAAACTAGAGCGCCTAAACCAAAGGAATGACGACCTCAATAGCTTTCATCCTTTCTCAAGGAGGTGAAGCTTTTCTCGACTCAGCTCTTCAATCGAAACCCAAGGTGTCAAACGAAGACTCAAGATATCCTCATAGTGAGGAGTTCCATTGACATGCATCCGAATGGTGTTTCCGACATTTTGATCCGAAGGACCTCCATGTGGTTAAGACCAACACCGTGGATTAACATGATCAATAGCAACAACTTCGACCTTTGAACAACTTGTTTCAACTCATCTTGTCCAATGATAGGTTCGATAATATCCATGAATCGACCCATCCGGGTATCTATACGAGTATTCATCGCAGCCACACTCGTCAAGTTGATCCATGATGACGATGATGTCGAAATCGCCTTGCCTTGAGATTCAATAAGAAGCCAGTTGAATGAGTCCTTTGATTGAAATGAATGAAATGCATGATGATGATGGATGATGAGAGAAATAAACTCTTTTATGATGATCGATGCAAATGGAATGCAACATGATGATAATAACAAGTTCACAAAGACGGAATTAGGGATGATATTGGTAGTCGTAACTTATTTAGGTGGGTTACAATAGGATAACTCTAGGTTTTCACCCAATAATCCCGAACAAGGTGGTTCTAATTGTTTTTGCTAAATGTTTCTCGAGTCTCAAATCCCTTTAACAAACACTATCATCGTGTGAGAGGCCTACGTGGTGACAGATTTGTAAAAGTATACCCAAGAAACGTTTCTAACGGGATGCTCAAATCCAAAATTTGAGCGTTGGTCTTGGTTAGGACAACATGAACAAACTTAGAGTTATAGGTCATTTGTCCAAAGATTGATGTCCCGCGCTATCGCGGCCAACAACCTCCTTAAAACAACCAACTCTAAGCCGAGTCTTCGCCTTGGCCAACAAGACAATGGAGTCAGTGGACCTAGGCTACGCAACCCTCTATTCCTAAAAGGTGACCTAGAAGCTCGGTAGTGGGCTTATCTATGTAACAATGCCCATGAATTCCCATCACAAAAATATATCAACAAAATAATATACATAAAGTGTAAGGAGAATAATAATCAATAAACATAAAGAAGAAAGCGATAAACAAACACACAAACATGCTAAGAACTAAACTAGGGTTGACTCTTAGTCAAAAAGATTTTAAAATTGTCCCTAAAGTGAAGTCGCCAATCAAGTAACTCGATTTTCAAAATCATTTAAATGAATTTTCAAAAAACAATGAAATCGCCACCTAATTTTATTTGTTCTAGAGAGAACGGGAAATATAGATAAAACCCACAAAAATTGGATAAGACGGTCTACAAGATCAAAAAGAATGGATTCGGAGTCGGTTACGCAAGAGGAAGGTATTAGCACTTACGCCCATCGACTATGGGACCCATTTAGTTCAAATGTGTTTGTGTGTGTAATCGCTAATTTCTAAATTATAAATAAGAAATAAGAAAAGGCGTTTGTTTATTATTATTTTGAGTTTGACACGGTTTTGAAACCGCGTGCCTACGATTCCCTCGCAATGGGAAAGTCAAAACTCCGTAGTTCTTGTTGAAAATGTCTTAGATTGGTTGTGTTGATTTTAGTATTCCTCGCAATGGGAAAGTCAAAACTCCGTAGTTCTTGTTGAAAATGTCTTGGATTAGTTGTGTTGATTTTAGAAGAAAATGTTTTTTGATGACCGCGCATGATGAAAAAGGAATTTGAATGGGTTGAATTGATTTTAATTGTAGATGACAAGTACCAAACGTTATTATCCTCTAACGATTCAATACGGTGATTGAGGTCAACCGATCATCTCTCATCCAAAATCTTTATTATGAAAGAGTGAGGTGAAACAAAGTTCACTTTATTATGTATGGAATAAAGTATTTAAGTCATTGGGCCTCTAATGGCCCAAATATTTACATTTTAATTAAATCGGGCTATCCTCTAACGATTTACTTAAATACCATAGCACCATGTTTTTTGTTTTGTAGAAAATTAATTTAGAAAACAAATTCAATTAATTAATTTAATTTGAAAGTGTTTTAGGGGTTATTAGGAAAACAAGCGAGCCCATACAAAGTGGCTTTGTGTATGCTCCTAAAAGTGGGACTAGCGTGACACTAGTATTCTAAACGCACCGATTAAAACAATCGATCGAATAGTTGTCACTGAGAAAAGCCCGTGACCAAACTATAAATGTGCAGGTATTGTGTATGTTTACTGCTCTTTGATGAAGAGCCCAAGAGGAGGCTATGTGTTCTAATATGATAAACGACAATTAAACGGTAATTAGAACACACAAGGAAATAAATCCTAAGTTATTACAACCAAATCGAATTAGTTTGAATAATTGAATATCTTCTATGCGTGCAAGAATTGAGCTTCAAGTAGTCTTCAAGATCGGATAAGGCTTGACGATCGGATGAATACCAAATGAAGGTTCCTACATCACTCAAGATACAAGCAAAAGCTATGAAGAATAGATATATTTGCATCCAAATTCATTCGAAGATTGAATTAAATTCCAAATTCGAAATCATAACACAAGAATAATAATTACAATATGATTTGATTTACAAAATGAACCAAATAAAATATATAAATAAAAGTAATATAATTGTATTTACAATACTAAATATAAAATAGATATACTATATAATTATATTTACAATACTAAAAATACATAACTAAATATTATATTAAAGTAGTAGAATAATTATAATAAAAAATGTAAATGGAGAAAGATATATATATTCTATGATGGAATGATGTTTGAACTACTCTTGAATGCCTTCACAAGTAACAAACATGTTAGTAGCATAGTGGGATAAAATCGAAATGAGATAAAATGGACTATGTACATGGATGGATGAATTTACAAATAAGAAACAAGAAAATAGGCTAGTATTCAATGTACATGTTAAAATTCAGCACTACATACATTGTTCCAATCACATTTAAACTCAAGTATACAATGGTAAACATGCTTTTCCGATCATAGAGAAAACAAGGATAAAAAAACTAAATTGAAACATGAAAACCCGAATTCAAAGCAAACTCTATGCTCTAAACATGATTCCGGCAGCAACTATGCTATCTCAAAACACTCTAAATATCGATCAAAGACCACATGAATTCAAAGGCAACTTGCATTATCAAACACTTACCAACCCGGCAGCCGCTACACTAATCCAATGACGCTACATATTCATTTGAAATGCTGGGCCATTTAACAATAAACAACAATGATGTCAATATTCAAATCAAATTGCACAAATATCATAATCGAATGCTTCAAATATAGCTAGCAAACTTACACAATTCAGCTCAATGAAAACGGTGTCGATATGGGTGGTCTTTCATCTGTTGATATGAACTAAAACATGAAAGCAACATCATCGGATATTGTCACAACAAAACAATGGTATCATCCAAATTTCAACACCGATCAATAACATCTTAAAGCTAGCTACATTTAAAAGATCACGATAGTCGGACCAATCCAATGTATTATACTATCAAACCAATTTTGAGAATTCAACACGGCATTATAGTTCAATTCGATTAACTAAAACGGTATCAAACTAGATATCACAAAGATAAGAACCTCTTGCGCACTTAAATTCGGAATAAGTAAATTACAAGCATGGTAGCATAACAAATTAACCATTCTCAACTCAAGAGATTAACGGCAAGATCTAAACCAATAACATACCATATGAACAGTTCTAATTCACCGATTAACATAAACACAAACCGCTTTTTCCGTGGTTATACAAAGAAGATAGTTAACCGGTTTCATCCTATCAATATCACAGCCTCTAATTAAATTTCACCAATTTGAGCCGACAACGGAATCAATGATCCGTTGTTTGAGGATTGAGGTATCCAAAGTTGATGAAAGGAACTCGACGGATGTCTGATTTGAAATCAAAAGCGATGATGAATGTAATGTAGGAAAGTTACGATGTGGTGCCACCCAAGGATGGATGATCGCTACTGATGCGAGGAAGCAGGTGTATTCGCGACTAAGGCGTAGATGCGAAGGAAGGTCGCTCGCTGAGCTCGTTGAACTCGAACCCGGTTTGTATGAGCCGAGTTTCACATGGTCTCAAGGTCGAGGTTTGATACGTAGAGGTCAGAGAAGATGAAGTATACCGGCCGCTTGAAGATGGGGAAGGAGATGTTGGGTTCGGGGCTGGAGTAAAGGCTATTGTGAAGGGAGTGTAAGGGTGAAGAGGAATGACATTGTAGGGTAGCGGCGATGAATGAGGTGGTGTTTAGAAGGAAGCTATGGAGGATGGGGTCAATGTCATAAAAGGAGGTCACATATGGAGAATGGAGGAGGAGACGAGAGAAGAAGCAGACGAGGTTAGGAGATGGGGTTACTTGACCGAAGGGTATGGACAAAGGGAGTAGCAGTGCAAGTATGGAGGCTAGAGTGAAACAGTGGTATCGGGCGGAGGGAGTAAATGAGATGGTCTAGAGTGATAGAGGTTTGGTTCCAGAAGGCAAAGTGATGGAATGTATGGCAGGATCACAATTTAGTGAGGTGGTAACTACGTGAGATATTTTGGAACGAAGGAAGAAGGTTGTTGGGTGATTTGAGACTCGAGAGAGAGGCTGATCGAGGTTGTATGGAAGTCGTTGGAGGTAGTGTAAATGGAAGACGTAGATG